>AWOL01S0034737.1:145177-175011 GCA_000715115.1 Nicotiana otophora
TATATATATTTAAGATTATCCAAGTTGTGGCTAAGTCGTTGAAGCTAGAACTTGTGAAATATATATCGAAAGGCTTGGTAGTAATGTTGTTGGTTGGTGGACTGTTTTGGGAGGCTCAATATGATTATTAATGATGTTGTTTGGGCTGTTTGGTGATTGTATTGACTTGTGGGAAGTCATATATATAGGGGAGGTTCTGTCCGTTTCATCGTAAAATAGGTTGCGGTCGATACATAATAGTTACGACGCTTAAGCGATAATGATAGTGTCATTTCTCATATTGTAGACTAAGGAGTCGTGACATTTGAATAGCTTGAGGTTGGGCAGTATATACAAGGTATGTGAGGCTATCCCCTTCATTCTTTTGCACGACTCCGATTGTACATAATGTAAATTCCTCATCATATCACTCCACCAATAGACTTCCCTAATATCATGATACATCTTTGTAGTGCCCGGGTGCACGGAGTACAAAGAAGTGTGAGCCTCGGTCATTATTCTTTCCCAGAGACCATCCACATTTGGAACACATAGACACCATTGGTACCTCAGGGTACCATCATCCACTCCAAGAGAAAAGGCCATGGTCTTATGTTTATGAATCCCCTCCTTCAATTGTACCAACAATGGATCTTTGAATTGCTTCCCCTTGACTTCCACCACAAGCGACGATTCAGTCCTATTTTGCACAATCACCCTCCTTCACTAGAGTCCGCAAGACGAACTCCCAAACTAGCCAACTGATGAACCTCCTTCTCCAACGAACTTTGATATGCCTCCAAGTGAGCAAAACTAATCATAGATTTTCGGCTAAGAGTATTCACCAGAATATTAGCCTTTCCCAGATGATACAAATTATCAATGTCGTACTTCTTGAGTAAGTCAAGTCATCTCCTCTGCCTCATATTCAATTCCTTCGGTTTGAAAATGTATTGTATGGTCTTATGGTCCGTGAATATATCTACATGGACACCATATATATAATGACGTCAAATCTTTAATGCAAATACCACCACCGCAAGCTCTAAGTTATGTGTTGGATAGTTCTTTTCATGATTCTTGAGTTGCATAGAAGCATAAGCTATCACCTTGCCATGTTGCAATAATACACACCCAGGACCGATTCTTGAAGCATCGCTATATACCACAAACCCATATGTGCCCTCTGGTAGAGTTAACACTGGCGCCATAGTTAATCTTGATTTCAACTATTGGAAGCTCCTTTCACAAGCATCTGACCATTGGAACATAACCGCCTTCTGCGTCCATTTAGTCAACAGAGAGGAAAGAGTGGAGAACCCCTCCACAAACTTCTTGTAATATCCAGCTAAGCCCAAGAAACTACGAATCTCTATTGGGGTAGTAGGTCTAGGCCAATTCTTCACAGCTGCAATCTTCTGAGGATCAACCTCAATTCCTTCTCTAGAGGCGACATGACCCAAGAACGTGATAGATGTAAGCCAAAATTCATATTTTAAATTCTTATCGCATATAACTGGTGCTGATACAGAGTTTGCAAAACTACCTGAGATGATCGGCATGGTCCTCCTGACTCCGCGAATAAACAATAATATCATCAATAAACACTACCACAAATGAGTCAAGAAAAGGCTTGAAGACCCGATTCATAAGATCCATGAAAGTTGCAGGGGAATGTTTTAGCCCATAAGACATTACCAGAAATTCAAAGTGCCCATACCGGGTCCTGAAAGTTGTTCTCAGAATATGCTTCCCCCTGATCTTTAATTGGTGATACACGGATCTTAAATCGATCTTGGAGAAATACTTAGCACCCTGCAATTGGTCAAACAAATCATCTATCCTTGGTAGTGGGTACTTATTTTTAATTGTAACCTTGTTGAGATGCCGATAGTCAATACACAATCTTAGCGACCCATCCTTCTTTCTTACAAATAGAACTGGTGCGCCACAAGGCGACACACTCGGCCGAATGAAACCCTTGTCTAACAAATCTTTCAATTGTTCTTTAAGCTCTTTCAATTCGGTCGGTGCCATTCTGTAGGGTGGAATAGATATAGGCTGCGTGCCTGGCATCACATCAATCCCAAAATCAATATACCTGTATGGCGGGATCCGAGGGAGCTCATTTGGAAATTCATTCACAACAGGCACATACTCAAGTGTAGGTGTCTCAGCATCGGTGTCCGCAACCCGGACCAAATAGTAAATACACCTTTTGTTTATCATCTTTATTAACTTAAGGTAATAAATAAACCTACCATTCGGCACCACATCATCCCTCTTCCATTCAATCACTGACTCATTTGGAAATTCAAACCTAACGGTTCTGGTTTGACAGTCAAGCTTGGCAAAACATGAATAAACCCAATCCATTCCCATTATTACATCAAAATCAACCATCACCAATTCAATAAGAATGTCCATGGTGTCCTGACCACTCACCGTGACAACACAATCCCTTTAAACCCATGCGGCCATGATAAACACACCAATCGGAGTAGATATAGAGGATAGCTCATGGTGCTGTTTTGGTTCTATCCCAAATCCCTTAGCAACATATGGAGTAAAATAGGACAAAGTGGAATCGGCATCAATAAGAGCATACACATCATTAGATTGGACAGTCAATACACCTGTGACAACGTCTGGAGAAGCCTCTGAACTCTAGTGACCCCTCATAGCATAAAAACGACTGGGTCCTCCCGAACTCTGTGCGCCACCCCTAACTGCACCTCACCCTGCTGGTGTTGGGGTTCCTCGAGCTAGAGGAGATGCTACAGATCTAGAAGCTACAGAACTGGTTGGTTGTGCTATACCTGTGCCCATGCTCTGGTGAGATGAACAACAACCCCTCATACCACACCCGTAGCATATGGGTTGGTCCATGTAGCAGGTCCCAAAGTCCGTCTTCCCGTACCTAGGGAATGGGGGCCTCCGTTGCTTCTGAAATCTCCCACCAGACTGACCCTACTGGTAAGATCCCCTGTTGCCCTGGCTGGGCCTAAATCGGTTCCCTTGCTGCTGACTGCGCCTCGATGGCAGTGCACTAAGTGAAGACTGAGCAAAAAACTAGGACGGCCCTGATAACCCTCCCCTGAAAGTTGTCCTACCACCACCACCACCACCAGAAGTACCACTAAAGTTGCCCGCTGATCGGGCCCTGTTGCTACTCTTTTACTCCATTTTATTCTTCAGTTTGCGGGTCTCTGTGGATGGAGAAAATGCCACAATCTTACCATAGTTCATATCAGAATTTAAGGCAGTTGTAGCATGAAAAATTAAAGGCAGTTCATATTATTAATACCTAAGGGGCTAAGGCCCTGCACAAACCGGTACACTCTAGCCTCCATAGTGGGCAACATGTAGATGGCATATTTGGACAGGCATACAAATCTCATGTGATACTCCCACACACTCATGCTCTCTTGTTTCAGGTTCTCAAACTCGGCAGCATGGGCTGCCTTAGTCTCGGCAGGCAAGAAATGATCAATAAAAGCATCGGCAAACTCAGTCCATCTTGCCAGAGGGCTTCCCTCCTCGCCGGAGTCCTCCTCTATTTCAAACCAAGAATAGGCCACCCCTTTCAAGCGGTAGGAGGCCAACTCTGCTCCCTCTGTCTCAGTAGAACGCATAACGCGAAGAGCCTTGTGCATCTCATCAATGAAGTCTTGGGGGTCCTCCTCAGGATCAGTACCTGTGAACACTGGAGGGGCCAACTGGAGAAATTGTTTCACCTTGGAACTAGTAAAATCTCCTGGCTGACTAGAAGAACTGGTGCAACATTGGATCTCTAGGCTCGGGAAGCCACTATCTGAGCCAACATCTGTATGGTCCCCTAAGATCCCCATCAGATACACCGGAGCTGGAAGCTAGGGCTAGAGGTGGAACTGGATTGGGTTTTAAGCTTTAGTGTAATGACCTGGCCAGTTGTTTTGAGTATTTTAGTCCTGTTTCCCCTATTTAATTCTTTACTTATGTGTATTTATGGCTACATGACTTACCGGGGTGGTTGGTTTGGTTTTGGAAAGGTTATGGAGTGAATTGGGACACTTAGTCCGAGAAGGTTTTGATGTTGGTTTTGATGTGGTTTTGATGTTGGTTTTGATGTGGTTTCGGGAATCCGGGGTGGTTGGTTGGTTTGGTAACACAGACTTACGTTTTGGGATTGGTTGGTGTGATTGGATGGGGTCCCGAGGGCCCCAGATGGATTTTAGACCATTGTTTCATGGTTTGGCATTGTTGATTTCTGGTGTCTGATATCCTTCTTCGCATAGAGTATTTTGGTTAGGCAAGTGGTTGTTAATCACATTCGCTTAGAGGAGCTCATTTTTGCAAAGCTTTGGGTGGTAGTGACCATCGCGATCACGGGCAGGCAGACTCGTTAAAATAGAAGGAAGGACTGGCTGGGGGTGGCACGCAATGTTCTTCGCGATCGCGTGAATGGGGTTGCGTTCACATACATCCCAGAAGTTTGTGCATCATGCTCATGCCCTTGGTATCGTGTTCGTGTAGTCCATTTCTAGTGCAGAGTTTGATTCTGATTTGTGATCACGAAGTTGGTCCCGTGATCGCGAAGGTTATGCCTAGGCAGACCATAAGTACTCTATTTCCGAGGGTTTTTGTGATTTTTACATATTTTGAGTTGTGGAACTCATATTTGGGAGATTTTGGAGAGCCTTTTCACGTTTTGAATTAGGGTAAGTATTTTTTACTCAGAATTATTCATTAATCATGATTCCATCTTTATTTTTAGCATTTAATTGGTGAATATAGGTGAAGAAATTGAGGATTTTAGTAAAAACTTTCCTAATGTAATAATTGAGGATTTGAAGGTCGATTTGTGGTCGGAAGTGAATGAAATTGGTATGGTTGGACTCGTATTCAAATGGGCGTTCGGAATTTGTGAGTTTGGTCAGGTTCTGAGGTGCGAGTCCGGGGTTGACGTTTTGGACTAACTTTTTGATTTTGGTTAAAGATCCTAGATTATCATTATGAATCGTTTCAATGGCTTTTATTGATGATATTAAGTTATTTTGGCTGGATTCTAACTGTTTGAAGGTTGATACATACAGGAAGGGCTTGTTAGAGGAATGATTTGGCTTGCTTGAGGTAAGTATCTTACCTAAACTTGGTTGAGGCACTAGTTCCCTGAGTTAATTATGATAGCTACGTGCTATGGGTGGCGCATATGTGTGGGGTCAAGCCTATGTGCATGTACTGGGGTATTTATCCATGTTGGGGGTAGTGCTTTGGGTATGACATGCCATAAATGGATTGCTAAGCTTCATGTTATGATGTTCCTCTTATTTGTACCCATGTTGTGAGCTATTTGATCCATGTTCGAGGTTGCATAAAGGCTAATCTCCTAATTAATCCTGATAGCTACTATTTTGTGATGTATTCACCTAATGTGAGCTGTGATATCACACTTGCACATGCATACGCCTTAGCATGTCACTTATACCAGTCTAGGATTATGAAATTTGATGTTCTTTGATCATGTACATGTATTCTTGTATATCTGCTTTATGTGTGATATAGTTTGGAATGGTAAGCCCGTGACCACACTGGGCAAGTTGTGATACTGTGCATGTGACTACGCTGGACGGATTGTAATATTGAGCTTGTACGTACGCCGCAGATTGTGATTATTACCACGTGAGTTGTCCGTGCAGCACGTAAGTTGTCTATGTGACAGATGTTATTATCACGTGTGTTATCCATCCAGCACGTGAGTTGTCCGTACATCGTGTGGATATGGATCCATCTCCCTATGTTCATCCTCTCCCATTCCTCTCTTAATGTATACACACGGATTGAGGAAAACTTATCACTGGTTTTATACTGTTATGGAAATTCTGAGGAAAAGCTAGCCAATGTTTGATTTGGTTTTTGCATTTTATCTTTAGTTTCAACTTCCTTGACTGCTATCTGCATTAATTTCATATCTTCTTTATATGCTGGATTTTGACTGAGTAGAGTATGTTAAGTAATTTTGTGCACCAAGGTGGTTCTTTCAAAGATTCATGACTTGATCATATTATCGTTATGTACTTGTTGCATTTATGAATTGTATAGGTGATTAGTGAGTATCATTTATATTTCTTACTTCTATTACCTCGCCGAGGTTAGTTGTGATACTTTTTGAGTACATGAGATCGGTTGTTCTCATACTATACTCTGCACTTAATTGTGCAGATCCGGGTGTCAGACCCGGTCACTAGTAGTGGAGTTGTTTTCTGAGTCATCAGAGGGACGAGGTAGAGCTGTATCCCGATCGCAGTCTTTGCATTTCTTTCCATTTGTATTGTTGTGTTTATTATCAGACAATATTGTTATCTGGCTTTGCAAACTTGTATTTCCATTTTAGAGCTCATGACCCTGTATTTACCAATTTTGGGGGATTTATCATGTATTGGCATTACTATGCTATGTTGAGACATTAGACTTGTATCGCTTTTGTCCCTTTCATTATTTATATTTCATTTTTGTTATGCTTGGCTTGCGTAGTATTTTGTTCGGCGGTTTGAGACTTTACGTAGCTTCATGTTATGCATTAGGACTTGCGTATATAGTTTGTTTTTACTTTCGGGAAGTTTGGAGTTGATTTGGAAGAGTAATTCTCAATTTGAAAGTTTTAAGTTGGAAGAGCTTACCAAGGCTTGACTTTTGAATAAATGATGTTGGAATTGGGATGTCATGGTTTAAATAGGTTCGTATGGTGATTTCGGACTTGGGCATATGTTCGAAATTGGTTTGAAGACTAGCCGGATAAGGTACGTATCTTGCGTAAGTTTGGTTTGAGGGTAATTTCCTCGCTGGCTATGAAATTTGTTATATGTTGGGGGCGACGATATGTGAGGTGACGAGCGTATATGTGTGCACCATGGTTATTCGTGATTCGGGCGAATCTTAGATTATTATATGCCTTGTTTTAGTATAATTCTTCTTTGATGTCATACTTTCTACATTTGAATGACTATGTGAGTTATTATTTCTGCTAGAAATCATGTTTAGGCCATCTGCTTAGGAGACATGAAAGGGCTATTTTTACTATGTTGAGTTATTTTCCTTATCCATAGTCATACTATTCAGTCATGATATAATATCCACGTGTTATATATCTGTCTCTATAAACTTTTGTTATGTTATCTTACATGTTGTTGGTGTCCATGTACATGAAATGAGTTTGAGCTGAATTGTAGTTCGTTGATATATTCTGTATGGTATATTAAATTATCTTTTCGTAAGATGTTGGCATATGGAGACTTGAGCGGACTGATGACAAATCGTGGACCATAGAGCCGTGTTGGTATTGATATTCAGGTGACACGTGCGACATGCCCCATGATGGGCTGAGTGGTATTGATATTGAGGTGATGCGTGCGCCAGGCCCCATAGTGGGCTGATTATATTAATAGTTAACTTTGATCTTATCAGCGCTTGGGCAAGGACCCATCCCTGCGGAGTCAAGTATTAACGGTGGGTGTAGGCACATGGTATGTGCTTGGGAGAGGGACTTGTGCCAGGCACCCTTACAATACTGAGTGCGTGTATGTGTGTGTGTGAGGATCCATGGGTTTTGAGCCAAGCACCGGGAGTATTCTTAGAGAATGATTCTGGGGTATTTTTTGCATGCGCTATGAATGTGCTGCGATTATGTGTACTTAATTTTTTAAACTGTGATTCTTGTTGATTTGGAATGTATGACTGACATGCAGCCATAGAGTTGTAATATTTCTCATGCTAATTGTGATTTTCTGTCGCTACTTGATGTTTATGCCTTGATATTATAGTTTATCTTGTTGAATACATGTCTAAGTGAATTTTGTGGAAGTTGATGCCTTGACTGTTTCTAAAAAGCATGTCTAGGGTTCCTCCTGTTGTGTTAAGCTAAGACTATTATTATTTGAGCTATATTATTCTGTCATACGATGTTCTTCTACTGCTATTGTTATTGTTGGTTGTGAAAATTGAGCACCTGGCATTGCCAAGCTCGTCGCTGCTTTTAGCCCGGGTTAGGCTTGCTATTTATTGAGTACATTTTGTCGGGTTGTACTCATACTACACTCTGCTCTTCGTGTGCAGATCCATGTGTTGCTAATCATGGTAGTTGTCATGAGCTGGATCCGGACTAGCTGGGAGATATCGTGGTAGCACTATTTTCCGTTCGCAAGCCTGGAACTCCCTTTTCCTTTTACTTTATGTTACTGATGTTCTACTTTTAGGCAGTGTTGTGCTTTGGATGAAACTCTATATTAAAATGTTGTAACACTCATGTACTCAGTGACACCAGCTCGTAGGATGGTTCTAGCGGTATTGTTGTTATTCAATTTTAGTTATTTATGATTATTCTGCTATTGAGACTGTTTCCTATTATTGTTTTAAGTTTATTTCTGCATGGTTGTTGATGGCTTGCCTAGCTAGATGTGTTAGCCACCATCACAGCTCAGGTGGAAGTTTGGGTCGTGGCAATTATAAATTTGAATCTAGAAACAAAAATGTTTGAGGTAATTTAAAAAATAAAATACATTTTTCTCTCTTCCCCTATTTATATCTCGTAGGTCATTATCAATTCACACGAAATAAAGGATATTAATAATAAAATAATTACGAGCAATATAGTAAAAAACGAAAAATTAAAACTTAGATTAAAAAATAGAAGAAAACTCTAATTGTTTATTCCATATAGTGTAAAAAATATTAAAAAGATTGATACATTTTATACAAAATAATAAAAGAACATATATTTTGGACGAAATAAAAAATCAAAAATAATTTTAACAATGAAATATTTTCAGTTATAGATTATAGATAAAATTATAAAATTGAGAAATAAAAAAAGTAATTAAATAATACTTAGTTTATTATTGATAGATCTAGACAATGGAAGAATTAAGCAAGCTTGAAAGTGGAGCCAAGTTGTAGTCAAGCTTGATTTGAAGATAATATATTAAAAGTTACCTAAATTATATTAAAAGGATGGTAGTCAAGTTTAAAATATATAAAATGATGAGACTTATTTAAATTTGAGATGAAAAGTAATTTTTGAATTATGATGAAAAATATAATATATAATACCACATAATTAAACAAATAAATAAAGTAACGAATAAAGCTAAATCTAATAATATTGAACAATGAAAGAATTTCAAGTAACGAATAAATAAACCTACTCACAAGAAAAATAAAAACATTTATTGTAAAATTATAGAGATAAACTTATATGAAGTTGAGATGAGAAAGTATCATTTGAATTATGATGAAAATATTCAAACAAATAATAAAACATAATTAAAGCCATAATAGATAAAGTCAAAAATAAAAAGATATAGCAATGAGTGAATTTCAAGTAAAAGAGTAATAAATTAATAATCAATTTTCTCAAGAAGGTATTAAGCAAGGACATTAAATCTAAAACATATTAGTAAAAAATTCACATGATAGTGCCATCATACTGAGCAACGAATAAAGCAATAACGATAATTGAGGAATGAAACGAGGAAAAATGGTATAAAATATAAAATAATAAGATTTATTATAATTTCAAATCAGAACACATTTTTGAGTTATAATGAAAAAAATCATGCATATGTAAAATATCACGTAACTTAAATCTTAATAGATAAATCAAAAATATAAGATATTAGGAAATAGAAGAACACCAGCAATAAAGCATATTTAAAAGATAGGTGACTTTATTAATTAAATCTTAAAAAATAAAATTTTAATAAAAATTCAAAGGAGAAGAAAAACTTAATTTCTAGGCATATAATAAGAAAATACCAATTATTAAAAAAAAGGTTAGATTACCAATAAAGAAAAAAATAATTTATATTTTGGATGAATTCAAATAAAGATGTATAATGGAAAAAAAGTTTTTAAAACTTTTTTTTAGGATTAAGTCAAATATATATCTATATCTATGTTATATTAATAAGAGAGAATTAATAAAAATATTAAGTCAAGTAACAAGCTAATAAAATATCATAATAGCAAATAAAATAATCTTAAATATAGTAAATTATATAATAAAGAAGAGTGAGGAACTAAAAAGTTATTTGATGACCATATGAATATTTTTCTAATTTAATAAGATATATTTATTTATCATGTTTCACTGGATCAAAAAAGGGGCTTGAAATTTAATTCAAGCCATATGATATAATGTGGTCACAAAAGATTACACAACATGATTATATTCTCCGCGTATCGCGGGGTGCTATAATAGTAATGATAATAATAACGTTTTGTTTTCAAGTTTAGAGAAAATAATCTATATGTATGTAATGACCCGGGCGGTCGTTCTGAGTGTTTTAGCCCCGATCCCCTGTTTATTGCCTCCTCTATGCTACATTGTGATTATGTGACTTGCCGAGATATTTGGTTTTGGTCTCGGGTGAGTTTCGGAGGGAAATGGGACACATAGTCCCTAAGCTGGAGCTTTTAGTTGAAAGAATTGATAATAGTTTGACTTTTATGTAGTCAACTCCGGAATGGAGTTTTGATGATTCCAATAGCTTTGTATGGTGATTTTGGCCTTGGGAGCGTGTCCGGATGTTGATTTGGAGGTCTGTAGGTCGTTTTAGCGTGAATAGGTGAAAGTTGGAAAGTTAAAGGTTTGGAACGTTGGAAAGTTTGACCGGGAGTTGACTTTATTGATATCGGGGTCGGATCCCTATTCTGAAAGTTGGAATAGGTTCGTCATGTCATTTATGACTTGTGTGCAAAATTTGAGGTCAATCAGAATCGATTTGATAGGTTTCAGCATCGAATGAAGAAGTTAGAAGTTCATAAGTTCATTAGGCTTCAATCGATGTGCGATTCGTGATTCTAGTATTGTTTAATGTGGTTTGATGCTTCAAACGTGTTCGTATGATATTTTAGGAGTTGTTGGTATGTTTGGTTGAGGTCCCGGGGGCCTCGGGTGTCATTCGAACCATGTTCGGCGCATTGCGGAACGTTAAGGATTGCTGAAGTTCTGGTTTCTCTACAAGTCCGATTTCCTTCTATGCGTTCGCGAAGGCTTTCCCGCGTTCGCGTAGAATCTTCAGGGATTGGTGGAGATTTACCCTTCGCGTTCGCAAAGAAGTCCATGCATTCATAAAGGGTCAGTGGATATGTGCACCGCGATCGCGGACAGGAGCCGCGTTCGCGAAGAGAAAAGGTAGTCTCGGAGGATCTCACGCGTTTTGTCTATGCGTTCGCGAGTGAGGCTTCACGATCGCGAAGCTTGGGATCTTTGGTCATCGTGTTCGCGTGTGGGTTTTCGCATTTCCATAAAAGGAATTTTGGGTGGCAGCATTTTTGTGATTCGCGAACGCGGGGCATTTTCTGCATCCGCGAAGAAGAAATCACTGGGCAGCAGGCTTAAATTTCAAAACGAGGGATCTATCTCATATTTCATATTTTAGACCTAGAGTGTTCGGTGTGAGGCGATACGTTGAGGGTTCTTCTAGGAAATTATTGGGGTAAGTGATTCTAACCCGGATTGGATTATATTTCATGAATCTATTACTATTTTCATCATCTAATTAGGGATTTGTGTTGAACATTTAGGGGAAAATGGTAAAACTTCCTAGAACAAATTTTTGAGTTTTGAAACGCAATTTGAGGTCGAAATTGAGTAACTCTTATGTGGTTGGACGCTTCATCGAATGGGTATTCGGATTTTATAAATTTTATCGGGTTTCGAAACGCGAGCTCGGGTTGACTTTTTGAGTTGACTTTTTATTTCTTCGCAAAAAGCATAACTTTATTATTCGAATTAGTTTTCTATAGTTTATATTTATAGTATAAAGTTGCTTTGGCTAGATTCGAGCCGTTCGGAGTTTGATAATCGAGGGAAAGGCCTACTAGTGGATTGAGTTAGCGTGATTTGAGGTAAGTGACTTGCCTAACCTTGTGTGGGGGAATTTCCCCTTAGGATTGGTGTTGTTTGTGATAATTGTGATGTGTGAAAGCCGTCTACACAATGTGGCGAGTGTGTACACAGGCTAAATATGAAAATTTCCAATTTTAGCTATGTAGATTCCTCTCATCCTTAGTTGAGTTATCTTATCATGTTAGATTCATCATTATTAGTCTATTTTTATATGTCTACTTGTCTTATTCTCTTACAAGCTAATTGCCCTACATGTTTAGTTGAAGTTCTTGTTTCCTTTATTTCATATTCATTACCTAATTGTTGAACACTTTATCTGAAGTTGTTAAATCGTGGAATATTTTGTTGTTGAAATTGGTATTGAGATATAGGTTTTGACTCACATTGAGGCACAATGTTAAGTTTTGAAATACCATTATGTTGAGTTGTTCATTCCAATTATTATTGTTGAGGCTCTTGTGTACCTTGTGGTTGAGCAATGGGCTCTTTACTGTGAAAATGCTGTTATTGTTTGGTTTCTCTTGCAAGTCATGATATTGGGCACTTGAGGTGCCATTTGTGATACATTGTGATATTGATACACATGCGGTGGTATAATGTTTTGAGGTTGAAATGCATGCGGTGAGATAAGGCGGGCTTGATACGCGTGGCTAGTAGGGGAACTACTAGAAGTCATGCGGTGTGATAAGATGGGCTAAAATACGGGATGCTATTTCGGGAAAATAATTTTCAAAACCAAATATAAAGGCTCCCGCGGTGATATAAGGAAAGATAATGACTTATTCTTGTGATTTGAGACTACGAGGCGGTACCTCGGTAGTGAATCTTATTCGCATTCCTCCGTTGTTGCACTTGTCTTTGGTTGTTGTTTCCTTAGAATATTATTATTTGTTTCTCCGTGTTACACTAATTGCTTAGTTTCATGTAGCTAATCTTGATATGCTATTGGTTGTTCAATTTCATTACTGTCATTTTTACAGTGCCTTATACTTGTTCATTCTTTTTATTTATTCCAGTAGGGTATTGACTTGACTTCGTCACTACTCTACCGAGGTTATGCTCGACACTTACTGGGTACCGTTGTATTGTACATATGTTACGCTTCTACACAACTTTTTGTGCAGATCCAGGTGCCTCCTACCAGTCCAGGCATCAGTGATTTGAGTCCGTGCGTGGAGACTTCAAGGTATACCTGCCAGCGTCTGCATGCCTCGGAGTTCCCCTCTTCCTAGATTATTTATTTCCTTATCCTTTATTAGACACTATTGTATATAGATGATCTATATTACTTATCAGAGCTTGTGACTTGTATTTCGTCGGATTTTGGGCAATTATGTATATACTGAGTTGTGGAGACTTTCTTTATACTAGCTGTTAGATTTTGAGGCTTAAATTGTTATTTCAGTTATATTCCGTATGTTGTTAGGCTTACACGACATCCTACGGAAGGAAATTGGGGTTGTGACAATGTAAAGCTATTATGCATTAATATAAATAATACGTTAAATGGAAGAGTTTGAGTAGTTTGTCAAATTTGGCATAAGACTATAATGATCATAATAATTTTTCATCCATATAGGGATTATTACCGAGTTTAACAAAGACGGAGAGAAAAAACAAATAGAAATCATCAAATATCAACAAAAGAATTCAGAAAAGAAAACAAATGAACCAATGTTATGAAGAAACGATAGAACAAAATAAAACCGACAAAATAACAAAAAGCACAAAATAATGAGCTTGTTCTTAATTGTATTTTAGAAGCTCATTTTTATTCACACGCGTTCTTCCCTCTGTTTTTTTCCTTCATTTGTTTCTATCGTATATGACTATCTATCTCTATTATGCATGATTTCCGTATGCATGCAGAACTGGAAATTAAACAAATCTTTTAGCCTTCAGATTTCCAAGTCTTTCCAAGATGGGATTTGGCAATCCGACCATCACCTCCCTTGGGATAAAAACCACCCCGGTTTATTCTCTTTTCCGGTTCGATACACTATCCGGAGTTCGATCGTAGGCAAGAGAGTGTCTTTACCCAAATGATCTCTAAATTAAACTCGTTTGAAATAATATCTTGTATAAATTGTACCTTATTTTACTGTATTTGATTTCTAAAATAAACTCATTTTCTCATTTGATTCCGTACTTTATTCAAGATTGTTATTATGCCTTATTGTAGATAAAGAAATCTCTTGAATATTTTATTTAGTATTTGACATAACTACTGAAAAATTCACCTATGGCTACACATGGAAATCCGTTGCAACAAATAGGTATATTGTTGCCATAGAGGTATTGCAACGGTTTAGCGCCCGTTCCACGAGCTCGCGTGCCAATAAAGCTTAAGGAACAATTCTTGGAATGGTTAGATAAGCGTTGCTATAATATAGTCTGTCGCAATAGTTTTCCCTATTCCTGTTAGAATGGTTATTCTTATCAACTGCAACGATTGAATTCCGTTACCATAACAACTGCAACGTTTAATGCAACGGTTAATAACCGTTACTATATCAAACCGGTATGACTATTATAGATATGGAAATAATTTCGTTAAGACATTGCAACAATTTAAACTACCTATTGCAACAGTTTATAGATTATTTTGGAACGGTTTGCAGGTCCTATGGCAATGGTTCTGTTAGCTATTGTAACAGTTTAATTGAATTGAAAGTATTACCCTTGTTATAAATAAAGATTTACATATATATACAATAAACTATAAAACACTAAAATTTATATAAATAACAAAATGAAACTATTCATAATCCAAATTGTCCAAAAATCTAATAAAATCCATAGAAGTGATGAAATGTTACCAACTACATACATTCGACATTTCAAAAGTTAAAAGTTTTAAAATGTTGATAACAAACATTCCTATAAACCACATGCATCTACATCAATTCAAAATTCTCTCAAGTAAGGTCTAGATCTTCACTGCCTCGGTCTTTCATTTCTTCATCTACTACACCTACAAAAGAGCATAAATAAAGTCATTATCCTTGAAGAGATTCCGATCTAAAAATTCTCCTGGTCCAAAAAACCAAGGGTGAAAAGGAAGCATTAATTTCTACATTAAACCCCAAAATTGGATGGAAAAATATTGGGTTATCCCATAATATATGGACAAAGATGTCCTGGAGATCAAGGCATCAACAACACATAAAAAGATACTACCAAGAATGCAAAATTCCAAAAAACACTTCACAAAAAGTACAAAAAGACACAGGTCTACCACACGCCAATTAATAAGGAAAATTAATCCACCCAACCTCTTATCAAACACAACTGTATATGGTCGAAATCGGGCATACTCGATTTCATTGGCAGGGAAGTTGCCTCGAGAGTAACCTCATAATAGATCGGGCTCGAGCTCGAAGATAGAACATCACGCCTGGAGATCGAAGTGTTCATTAATATCGAGGCCGGCAACAATCGAGATCAAACATGACTAACTTCGAGTAAGGCGTAATAAATGAATGGCGACATATCAGCAACTGGTCAAAGATTCCGGCGGAAATTCCGGAATATATCAAATCAAAGCGGTTATTAGTGCCAATCATGGGATCTACTTCTGTTATTAGAGTTGTACCTAATTTAGGATTCCTCTATTATATAAAGAGTGATCCCATTTACTTGTAAAAAAATAAAGGAAGGATTATTCATTGATAACAATATACATATAGGCTGCTTTCTTTATTTTACTTACTGTTCATCGTTGTTTATTCCATCCTCCACTGTTCTTATTAACTAACCTCGGGACTATCTCGAATCGAGGTCGAGAAATTATTTGCGGACCGGTTTGATTTATTTTATTGTCGATTTATATATTTAATTCGTTGTTTAGGTGCTAGTTTAAATAACATATCCTTAAAACCATAATATAAAATTAATTGTTACTCAATTTTTAGGGTAAACAGTTTGGCACCCACTGTGGGACTAAGGATAATAGTGATTGTTCAGTTCTGATTCTGGTAAAACACACGTTTTTACGCTTGTTCTTGTCAAGTATCTTTTCTTTCAGGTTAACACATGTCAAACTCACAAAACACATCCACACATGGTGACAATGGCCTCGAATTCCATGATGAAAATGAAAATGTGATTGCTCCAGTAGTCAAGGTGCCACAGGCTAATCTCGGGGGAGCACCGGTTGCCAACCTAGTCGATATCAGTTCGCACATTGCTCTAAATGAGGACCTAGGCGCAAATCTCGATGGGAGTGTACGCAGAGAAGGCCGATCTAGTGGCCAAGGAACACAGGGCAGAGGAGACGGAGGAGTCAGTTTCCAAGTGATATTGGAGATGTTTCAGGTTCAGCAAGCCGCTACTGCTCAGTTACAAAATCAACATAGAGCTCCGAATAGGGTCGAGCTAGAAACTACTCACCATACCGAGCCAGTACTGGAAAGGTCGAATGGTAACGAATCGGGGACTGATCCTGTGGTAATCAAAATGCTCGAGGAGCTCACAAAGAGAATTGAATCAGGGAAGAAGAGAATCGAAGCCAATGATAAAAAGGTGGAGACATACAACTCTCGAGTTGCTCAGATAATGGAGGTACCGCCAATCTTGAAAGGATGGATTCGAAGAAGTTTGTACAAAAGCCGTTTACTCCAAGTGCGGCTCCGAAGCCTATTCCAAAGAAGTTTCATATGCCAGACATACCCAAATATAATGGGACCACCAATCCCAACGAGCATGTTACTTCATATACATGCCATCAAGGGTAACAATTTAGAAGATGATGAAATCGAATATGTGCTGTTGAAAAAATTCTAAGAGACCCTTTCGAAGGGAGCAATAATTTGGTATCACAACCTGCCACCAAATTCCATCGACTCATTTGCCATGTTAGCAGATTCTTTCGTAAAGGCACACACCAGGGCCATAAAGGTCGCAACGAGGAAATCAGACATTTTCAAGGTAAGACAAAGGGATAATGAATTACTAAGGGAGTTCGTGTCCCGATTTCAAATGGAACGCATGGAGTTTCCACCGGTCACAGATGATTGGGCCGTTCAAGTTTTCATCCAAGGGTTGAACGAGCGGAGTTCGATAGCATCACGTCAGTTGAAACAAAATTTGATCGAGTATCCAGTTGTAACTTAGGCAGATGTGCATAATCGATATCAATCGAAAATTAGGGTCGAGGACGACCAATTAGGAGCCCCTTCCGGTTCAGTACATTCAAACAGGTTGGCAGTTAAAAATTAGAGGGACGTCGACAGGGAGCCAAGGTCGAATAGAGACCAATATCAACCATATATCCCTGATCGAAAGATCAATGGTTTAGGTCGCAATTCCACCCGGAACGATCGAAGAAGTGATCGAGGATAGAATTCTCGGGGACTTATGAGCAAAAGTGGTTTTGACAAGTATGCCGATCCAACAGAGGTACCTTGGTTATCGGAATATAACTTTAGCGTCGATGCATCGAGCATTGTATCGGCAATCGAAAAGATCAGAGATACTAGGTGGCCGATACCTATACAAACCGATCCTTCCCAAAGAAACCCAAATTTGATGTGCAAGTATCATGGAACGCATGGTCACAAGACCGAGGATTGTAGGAAATTAAGGGAGGAGGAAACCCGTCTATTCAATGAGGGACACCTTCGAGAGTTCCTCAGCGATCGAGCCAGGAATTATTTTAGAGTAAGGGACGCCAACAAGAAAAATGAATAGCAGGAACCCCAACATGTAATTCATATGACCGTCAGTAGGGTCGATATTTCACAGGGACCCATATTCAAATGCACTAAGGTATCAATCACTATGTAAAAACGAACCCGAGATTATGTGCCCAAAGGCACTTTATCATTCAATAACAAAGAAACATAAGGCATTTCTCAGCCCTACAACGACGCTCTGGTAATTTCTATCTTATTAAATAAAGTTACAGTTAAGCGCGTTTTAGTGGATCCAGGTAGCTCGGCGAAAATCATCCGATCGAGGGTCGTGGAGAAGCTCGGCCTATAAAATCAAATCGTACCCACAGGTCGGGTATTAAACGGCTTTAATATGGCCAGGGAAATAACTAAAGGGGAGATTATTCTACAGGTGAACGTGGCTGGAACCATTCAAGATACCAAGTTCCACGTAATCGAGGGCAACATGAGGTACAATACCCTGCTCGGAAGGCCTTGGATCCACAATATGAGGGCAGTCCCTTCGACTCTCCACCAAATGATGAAATTCCCGACGTCGGACGGTGTAAAAACAGTATACTGGTAGAAGCATGCTCCAAAGGAAATGTTTTCGGTCAATGATATAACACCGATATCGACACTATCAACCTCGGAAAGGTCGAGCATCAAAGGTAAACAGGAAGTCAAATAGCAATCACAGCCACCAGCCTCGACCGAATCGAGGAAGTAGGAGATAGAAAAAGAAGAGGAGGATTTTTTGACCCCTCGGACTTTTATTGTTCCCGAAGATTCTGACGCCACCAAATCAACAGTCAAAGAGCTGGAACAGGTTATATTGATCGAGTACCTCCCCAGCGAAAGGTATACCTGGGAACGAGATTAACCCCCGAACTCAGGAAAAAGCTTATTCAATTTCTTATTGATAACATAGACTGTTTTGCTTGGTCCCATTTAGAGATGATAGGGATCCCACCGGAAATAACGACGCATCGGCTAAGCCTGGACCCTGGGTTCAAACCGGTGAAACAAAAGAGAAGACCGTAGTTTGAGGTAAAGCACGTATTCATAAAGGACTAGGTAACTAAACTTCTCAAAATAGGGCCCATTCGGGAGGTGCAATATCCCGAATGGTTAGCCAGTGTAGTTGTAATCCCTAAAAAAGGGAACAAACTTAGAATGTGTATAGATTATAAGGATTTAAACAAGGCATGCCCCAAAGATTCTTTTCCACTGGCTAACATCGATCGCATGATCGATGCCAAGGATGGCCACTAGATCCTTACTTTTCTCGATGTCTATTCCGGGTACAATAAAATCCAAATGAACACGGAGGACCGAGAAAAGACTTCATTTTTTATAGAACATATTGTTATAATGTAATGCCCTTTGGGCTAAAATATGCAGGAGCTACTTATCAACGCCTAGTAAATAAAATATTCGATGAACAAATAGGTAAATTAATGGATGTTTATATTGATGACATGCTAGTTAATTCCCTGCATGCAGAGGATCATTTGGCTCATTTGCAGGAAACGTTCGAGATTTTAAGGAAATACAACATGAAGCTCAACCCCGAGAAATGTGCTTTCGGTGTCAGTTCCGGCAAGTTCCTTGGCTTCATGGTATCGCATCGGGGGATCGAGATCAACCCCGATAAAATCAAGGCCATCGAACAGATCACTATTGTGGACAGTGTAAAAGCTGTGCAGAGGTTAACTAGACGGATAGCTGCCTTAGGCCGATTCATTTCGAGATCGTCGAATCGAAGCCACAGATTTTTCTCTCTACTAAAAAAGAAGAACGATTTCGCCTGGACCCCGAAATGCCAACATGCGTTAGAGGAATTGAAGTGATACCTATCGAGCCCACCACTGCTTCACACACTAAAGAAAGATGAGAAACTTTACTTTTACTTGGCAGTATCGAAAATCGCGGTAAGTGGTGTACTAGTTCGAGAAGAGCAAGGTACGCAATTTCTCGTTTATTATGTAAGTCGAACCTTAGGAGAAGTAGAAACTAGATATCCACACTTGGTGAAATTGGCACTTGCACTGATAAGCGCCTCTAGAAAGTTAAGACCATACTTTCAATGTCACCCCATATGCATATTAACCACTTACCCACTTCGTAATATTTTGCACAAGCCCGAACTAACGGGACGATTGGCCAAATGGTCCGTCGAACTCAGTGGGTACGATATCGAATATCAACCTTGGACGGCCATCAAGTCTTAAATTTTAGCGGATTTCGTGTCCGATTTCACTCCAACCCCCGTACCCGAAGTTGAAAAGGAACTCTTGTTAAAATCGGGTACATCATCGGGGGTATCGACCCTCTTCACAGACGGTGCTTCGAATGTGAAGGGGTCCGGTCTAGGCATCATTTTGAAGCCGCCCATGGGTAGCACTATTAGGCAATCTATCAAAACTTCTAGGATGATTAACAATGATACCGAGTACGAGGCCATGATTGCAGGTATCGAACTAGCTAAAAGCTTGGGAGCATAAGTCATTGAAGCCAAGTGTGACTCTTTACTGGTGGTGAACCAAGTAAACAAAACCTTCGAAGTTCGAGAGGATAGAATGCAAAGGTATTTGGACAAACTGCAGGTAACTTTGCACCATTTCAAGGAATGGTCTTTGCAGTATGTACCTCGAGAGCAAAATAGTGAGGCCGATGCACTTGCAAATTTGGGATCATCGGTCGAGAAAGATGAGATCAACTCGAGGACAGTCGTTCAACTCTCGAGATCCGTGATCGAGGAAGGTGATGCCGAGATAAACTCTACAAGCTTAACCTGGGATTGGAGGAATAAATATATTGACTACTTGAAGAACGGAAAGCTCCCATCGGACCCTAAAGAGTCCAGGACCCTACGGACCAAAGCTGCTCGATTCACATTGTGTGAAGATGGAACATTATACAGAAAGACATTAGATGGACCATTGGCAGTATGCTTAGGACCAAGAGATACTGATTATGTTTTACGAGAGGTCCACGAAGGCACTTGTGGGAACCACTCCGGTGCCGAATCACTGATTCATAAAATAATTAGAGCAGGATACTATTGGGATAGCATGGAAAACGATACAAAGGAGTTTGTTCGAAAATGTGATAAATGTCAAAGGTTTGGACCAATCATCCATCAGCCTGGAGAACAACTTCATTCAGTCATATCCCCATGGCTATTCATGATATGGGGGATGGATATCGTCGGCCTTCTGCCATCGGCCCCAGGTAAAGCTAAGTTTATTTTATTTATGACTGACTATTTTTCTAAATGGGTTGAAGCGCAGGCGTTCGAGAAAGTGAGAGAGAAAGAGGTTATAGACTTCATCTGGGATCACATCGTATATCGATTTGGGATACCCGCCAAAATAGTGCGTGAAAATGGAAAATAATTTATCGGCAGCAAAGTGACAAAATTCCTCGAAGACCACAAAATAAAAGGGATATTATCAGTGTCGTATCACCCTAGTGGTAACAGACAGGCCGAATATACGAACAAGACTATCATTCAAAATCTAAAGAAAAGGTTGAACGACGCTAAGGGAAAATGGAGAGAAATTCTACTCGAAGACCTTTGTGCATATCGAACAACATCAAAGTCCAGTACGGTTGCAACCCCGTTCTCCTTAGTATATGGCTCCGAAGCATTAATTCCAGTCGAAGTCGGGGAACCCAGTGCCAGGTTTCGACATAAATAGAAGAGTCAAATCACGAGGCTATGAATACTAGCCTCGAATTATTGGATGAAAAATGAGAAGCCGCACTCGTTCGAATGGCTGCACAAAAGCAACGAATCGAAAGATACTACAATAGGAGAACCAGCCTTCGCCACTTCAGAGTCGGGGACTTAGTCCTGAGGAAAGTCACCATCAACACTCGAAATCCTAATAAGGGAAGCTCAGCCCAAATTGGGAGGGACCCTACCAAGTCCTCAACATCGTCGGAAAGGGATCTTATAAGCTCGGCACGATGGACGGTCCAACAACTGCAAAATAATAGGAACATATCGCTTCTCAAACTATATTATTGCTAAGGTATGACTTTATCCCCTTTTTTCATTTATATATTCGACACTAACTCACTGCAGGTGTTCGATCAAAGACATCGAGACCTCAGGTTTTAAAGCACGCATTGCAGTCTTTTTCCCTTAGATCGGTTTTTGTCCCAGTGGGTTTTTCCGGCGAGGTTTTTAACGAGGCAACAATTATGTGCTACTTGAGGACAATTCAACAGTATCCAAGGCTTCTTTACAATCAACCTCGAATACTAGGGGGCATCACCCTCAGATACTTCGTGTCAAAGGGTCTCTATAGAGAAACTTTGTAATGGGCCAAACGGTCGAATGAACCATGTCCGTATAGATTAGTCGAGACCCGATGGCAAAACATGTACGCATGTATAAATTATACAAAGAAGCATTCTTTCCATATCAAATATCTTATGTCTCAAAGAAAATTTTCTACTATACAACCTCTATACTTATGATTTGTTGAGAAATGGCTCAAGGGCCAAATGTAAATATACCTCGTACAATTAGGGATTGTCGTCGACGATCGTAATATTCGAGTAATCTAAATCCAAATTCATATGACCTCAAAGAGGCACCCCTCGATCTATAAGCCAAGAACATCACTCTCAGGGACTAACACTTTGAACAAGTTCGAAGTATCATTGGGAAATAAGACCAAGAGGCATACCCAAAGGCTACAGCCAAATTAAGGCGGCTCGGAGACGTCCGAATCCGGCAATAAAAATAGACCTTCGAATACTTTGAAAAATCGGTTAAAAAAGGCTACCCTCGGCAAGTAATCAAAAAGACTTCGATGAAATCATCCCTAGAAAAACCTTAAGCGGTATCAAATTTTCTTAACACAAATGTGCTAAGGCACAAAAAGCAAAGGGTTTCAATCGACATCAAACCCTCAAACAAACCCAATGGGTAAAGAATATATGTTAAGGAATAAAGAAACTTTTTACTAAGTCTTCTTAGCCGAAAGGGGGAAAAATAGCCATCTTTTAGAGGCCATATCGGCCCAATCTAAAGAGCCCAAGGGCCAATACACTTAGAGTTTGAGATTTTGTTCTCACTCAATTCGGACCTAAGGGTTCCACCATTCCGAGCTCAAATAAAACCGACTTGAATATAGCTCGAGGATTCATCATTATTTTATATAAAACCTTACGTGGTCTGTTACTGTGAGTTCGAAACTTACTCGAACTCGGATATCAAAATAGTATGATTACGGCTTCGATCAAGCCATCCGAAATCAAAATCCCAAACATATTATTGAGCTCGGGGACTCCCCCTTGCTTGACTAAAACAACTAAGGGTTTGTTCTACTCTAAGTTCGAGCTATTACTTACTCGATTATACAGGCTACAACAACCTGATTGCAACAAAGTTTTCACAAGGCAAAGGCAAAACAGAATTTATCATAAATCAAAAATCGAAGACGAAATGGAAAGAAAAGAATCTTTCATATATGCAAAATATTTACAAAGACCACACAGGGTCTTACATAGGGTCTTACACAAATTATTTCCTAAGTGCCTAGTCCGCCTCGGGAGCTGCATCTTCGGGAGCTTCATCTTTATCTCCTTCATTCTCGGATCCACTCGTAGAGTCTTCATCATCGGCAAACAATGCTTCGGCCTCGTCCTCCAAAACATTCGCACTCTCGATATCGGCCGTGAGGTCGAAGCCACGAGCATCTACCTCCTTAAGAGTCTCTCTCCGATACTGACGCCTAGAATGCTCGACAACATAGGACAATCTAACCTTAGCAACGTTATAAATGTTCTTTGCCCGAGTGTTAGCAGCTTCAGTGCCGGCTCGGTAGGAGGCCACGAGCGCCTCTGCCTAGGATGTGGCCCTTGCAAGCTCAGCGGCCAATCGAGTCTCTAGTTTTTCAACCTTCTAGGCTCGGGACAAGTTCTCCTCCTTCACACTTTGGAGTTGACGCTCAACCGAAGACAGTTGGGCCCGAACCGCATCTTTCTCCGATGCGAGACAGTCCATATTCTGCTTCCACCCAAAGTCTCTGCCTCTTTCATCTTGGCCTCCTTATGAAGCTACTCAACCAATTCGGCCTTCTGCTGAACCTGCAAAATCAAAGTGTTAGTCGCCAATATCAAGTTAATATATAACAAGCTCCCAAAAATTTACATTACCTGTTAAATGAGCTAGGTCTGATCTTGATAAGCTCTTGTCAGCTCGGCTCGAATATTCATGATCTCCTTTTCCTTTTGCATATAGAGGAGTTTGAGGGCGTCCCTCTCCTCCATAAACCTTTTGAGATCAGCCTCACATCGGGCCAGCTTAGCCCGATATTTGGAGGATGCTTCTCGATAGAAAGTCGTAGCCTGTGCAGAAAGAAAGGAAATCAGACTTAGAGAAATAAGAAAACACACAAGCATAGTAACGTCATCGACCGCAAGTAAAAATCACTTGGTTTAGAAGTCGCTGAGCCTCATAAAAATGAGTGATGCAACCAGGTCGGAAATATCATCGACCCTCGTGAAGCAGCCGTGAATTATATCATCCCCTTCGGGGGCCGTCCCCATATCGGGGGAGCTCATGGACCGGGCATCCCGAAACTGCCCCTTTGAGAATGTGGGATCGGGCGGTGAATCATCAATGTTAATTGCCCCAAGCGAGTCATTTAGGGCATTCTCTTCTCTTTGAAGGGCCTCAAAACTAGACACTTCGGGCACACCCGCCGGTTGCTCATCACGGTAGGAGACATCCTCAACACCCGATGACTGGGGGACTTTCCTCAGACCTTCCTCTGAGATCACCTCGGTCTGCGGCTGAACCTCCACGACCGTCAGCGACTCAGTAGTTCTCAAAACTTCGATGCCATCCCTCTTCCGAGCCACCAGCAGGAAGTCGACATCTTCTCCCTTCTCATCTTCATCTCGTATCATTTGGACTACATCGGCAGGCAGAACGGCAAGATCAGTCTTCGACTTTCGAGCCCTGCTTTTCCTGGGATTTGGGGTATCTTGTGGCAAGGCCCTTCTCATTTTCTTATCTTTGGTCGGCTTCGGGACCTCCTCTTCCCCGAGGGGAGGCGGCCTCATAACGACATTATCTCCAAGACCTGTATGAGAAGAAATCAAGTTAAAAAGAAGTATTTCACAGGAAAGCATCAAACACGGACATGGGAACTTACCATGATTTTTGGCCTCCCATCGACCCTTGGCCAAATCGCGCCACGCGCGCTCAGCATACGAAGAGGGTGAAACCAGTTGTCAAACCTAACCTGCAAGGTCCGGGACTGCACCAGGAAATCAGGGAGAAACTGCACCATAAAGATGAATATAGATGAGAAGAGGTAAAGGAAACCTAATAAGTAATCAAACGTTATCAGCGAAGTTCTACTTACGCTTCATGTTCAATTCTTCGGAGAATGGCTTCTTCTCGGCGGGGATTAAGTCGGAGGTGTTGACTCAAACAAATCGGCACATCCATCATCGGTCTTTGTCCTCGTCTATGCTCGGGAATAGCACCTTCGTGGCCCATTACTGAAGCCTTATCAGTCCGCCCCGATAAAGATGGTGGCTGTATAGCCTAATGAGATGATCGAGGGGGAAAGACATCTCCTCGATCTTGCTCGAGAAGAATCTGAATAAAATGACAATGCATCAAAAAGAGGGGTAGATTTGGCCTAGGGTTACTCGGTATTGGCGGCAGAAGTCGATTATGACAGGATCGACGGAACCCAGTGTGAAAGTATAAGTGTACACACTTAAGAACCCTTTCACATGAGTGGCGATGTCCTCCTCGGGGGTAGAAATCACCACCTCTTTATTCTCCTAGTGGCAGTCCTTTTTCACCTGCTCGTGATTGCCTTCGGATATCGAACAGATGTATCTAGAGGGTTTTTTGACTTTAAAGTCGGAAGTAAGTTCACATGGCCCGGGGATGCAATTTTCAATACGTGGCTCCACCAATGCTTTGTCACCGGCCGGCCGCGATGAGGAGGCCTTTTCTTCTTGAGGAACGGTCTTTGATGTTTTTGACATTGCTCTATGAGGTTAAAGGAAGAAGAAGGCGGAATTTGTGTTTTTATAAGAGATTGGCAAATGGAAACCGACAAAGTTGATGAACTTGAAGAGAATAGAAGAGATTTTGAAGATTAGAAGAAGTTTGAAAGTGAAGTTTGAAAATATTATGAAGGTGGTCTATTTATAATAGCCACTTTGACTGTTTGAAAGCACTTGTGGCCGACCATCAACTGGCGTTAATTAATGACCTTGGAAACTACGCAGATACGACGCTTCAATCGTTTATGTCGCTTACGTCATGATGTTGATGTCATAATTGATCGAGATATTAAATCGAATTCTCAAATTCATTTCTTCTCATTACACTCCAAAAAATAAGGGGACTATCTGTATACGGTCGAAATCGGGCATACCCGAGTTCGTTGGCAAGGGAGTTGCTTCAAGGGTAACCTCATAATAGATCGGGCTCGAGCTCGAAGATAGAACATCATGCCTGGAGATCGAAGTGTTCATTAAGATCGAGGACGGCAACAATCGAGATCAAATATGACTGACTTCGAGTAAGGCGTAATAACTTAATGGCGAGATATCAGTAACTGGTCGAAGATCCCAGCGAA
The DNA here is from genome assembly GCA_000715115.1 of Nicotiana otophora. Taxonomy (NCBI): domain Eukaryota; kingdom Viridiplantae; phylum Streptophyta; class Magnoliopsida; order Solanales; family Solanaceae; genus Nicotiana; species Nicotiana otophora. The sequence goes on from AWOL01S0034737.1 coordinate 171,334, forward strand.
AATCCCGGAACAGATCAAATCAAAATGATTATTAGTGCCAATCATGGGATCTACTTCCGTTATTAGAGTTGTACCTTATCTAGGATTCCTCTATTATATAAAGATGGATCCCATTCACTTGTAAAAAAAGGAAGGATTATTCACTGATAAGAATATACATATACGCTGCTTTCTTTGTTTTACTTACTGTTCATCGCTGTTTGTTCCATCCTCCACTATTCTTATTAACTAACCTTGGGACTATCTCGAATCAAGGTCGAGGCATTGTTTTCGGACCGGTTTGATTTATTTATTGTCTAATTTATCAATTTAATTCGTTGTTTATAAATTGGTGTTGGTTTAAATCACATATACTTAAAACCACAATATAAGTTTAATTGTTACTCAATTTTTAGGGTAAACAACAACCTTGTCCACAGTAAATGACCAAATCCATGCACTTGATATGTAAAAAGCTGCATTAGATACACATGTCTCTCTATTTTAGTATATAGTCATTGCATTTTAGAAAACAAAACTTTTGACTCTGCCAAAATATCTCAGCTTAGTGTGAATCAATAATAACCACAACATATCCAAAACTGCAGCAAAACAGTTGCAAAAATACCTAAAAACACAGCAAAATAGTTGCAAATATCACCCAACGTTGCAGCAAAACAGCTATAGAAATCACCTTCCCCAAGCTGCTGCAAAATGGAGCAAAACAAATGCAAATATCATCCAAATCTGCAGCAAAACAGCTATAGAAATCACCTTCCCAAGATGGAATTTAAACAAATCTTTTAGCCTTCCGATTTCTGAGTCTTTCCAAGATGAGATTTGGCAATCCGACCATCACCTCCCTTGGGATAAAACCCACCCTGTTTATTCTCTTTTCCGGTTCCGTACACTATCCGGAGTATTTCTTCTAGAGTTCGATCGTAGGCAAGGGAGTGTCTGTCACCTTCCAGCACGTTCCCTTTTATCTTTCCTTCAGCACCTTTCTTTTGTTTCACAATAAGCCCTTCATCTTTCAATCCTCAGTTTCCTAGCTTGTTCCTCAGCTTCGATATCCGACTCGTGAATTCCGCCACTGTTATCCCGTAGGGTTCGACCATCTCTATTGCTCTCTCATAAAGAAATGTCCTTAGAATTGCATCTTTCCCTGATTCCACTCCCAATAATCCTGCTACTAACTCGAAATATGCACATGATGTGTACATGTCATTCTTTATTAGTTTGAAAAGAGAAGGAAAAAAAAGAAAATTTATGAATAGCACTCTAACTACAAAAGCTTTAGGGGCAGTGATATTTTAGCGCCGGATATCTGAAATCATACCAGTATGTTTGGCATAATGTAATTTATTTAAACGAAACATTATCGGTAAGAACACTGAAATGAAAGGCTAAAAATGGAAAAACTCCAGCTGCTAGATGTGAAATACAACTGGAGACACATAGGGAATCGCTAGCAAGTCAAATGCAAAAAAACAAAGTAAGATAATCCTACATGTTTTTATATACGGTTAAAATCGGGCCCACCCGATTTTACTATTTGACCGAGACCGGGAGGCTGCATTGAATGATGGCCTAGTAACAGATCAGACTAAATCATAAGGATAAGGTACCGAGTTCAAAATCGAGGCTAGTAGCGATCGAAGCCAAATGAGACATGCATCGAGCAAGATCGAAGATAGCACAATAACAGAAAGGCGAGATATTCGTGACTGGTCGAGGATCGTGGCATAAATCTCCGAAAGGATCAAATCAGAAACGGTTAATTAGCTAATCATGGGATTTTCTTCTGTAATTAAAATTATACCATAAGTGGAATTCCTCTACTATTTAAAGGGGGGTTCTAATCATTTGTAGGACATATTGTTCACAGATATCAAAGCAATATAATTCTCTTTCTCGTTTATACTATTGTTTATTAGCTTGTTATATTTTAATTGCTCTTACATCAACCAGTTCGAGGGTATCCAAACCTGAGGGCTGGTTTCCATCATAACACTGGTTTGCATTACTTTGTAATTCATTTCTGTTATTATTCTTCATATTTATCAATTAGTATTAAGAGAAATCACGTATCCTTTGAACCACATTATAAGTTTAATTGTTATCCAATTTTAAGAGTAAACAGTTTGGCGCCCACCGTGGGGCCAAGGATAATAGTGATTGCTTAATACTGATTTCGATAACACACACTGCTTTATATTAGTTCTCTTAAGAATCTTTGTTTTCAGGATAAACATGTCAAACTCACAAACAACGCCTACACATGGTGACAACGACCTCAATGTTTATGGGGAAAATGACAGTATAGCCTCCCCAGGGATCGAGGTGCCTCAGGCTGACCTCGAGAAAGCACCAATTGCAAATCCAGTAGATGTCAGTTCACATGTCTCCCTAAATGCAAATTTGGGTGCTGATCCCGAAGGTAGCGTACGCACGGAAGTTCGATCTGGTGGTTGAGGTACGTAGGGCGGAGAAGATGGTGGAGTTAGACTCCAATTGATATTCGAAATGTTACAGGCTCAACAAGACACAATAGCACAACTATAAAGTCAGCACCAAACACCGAGTAGGATCAAACCAGAAGTACAGGACCGAGCCTGTGCCGGATGAAAAATGGGAAGCCGCCCTCGTTCGAATGGCCGCACAGAAATAGCGGATCGAAAGGTACTACAATGGACGAGCGAATCTTCAAAACTTTAAAATCGGGGACTTGGTTTTGAGGAAGGTCACCGTCAATACTCGAGACCCAAATGAAGGAAAACATGGCCCGAACTAGGAGGGACCGTATCAGGTCCTCGATATCATCGGAAAGGGATCCTACAAACTTGGCACGATGAACGTCGAACAGTTACCAAACAATTGGAACATATCACTCCTCAAACGATATTACTGCTAAGGTACGAACTTCTCCATTCTCGTTTATATTTTATACTAACCATTTGCAGGTGTTTAATCGAAGATACCAAAGGATTTTTCAAACACAAAGCCCTTAAGTCTGAAAGCACATGTTTCACTCTTTTTCCCTTAGATCGGTTTTTGTTCAAAATGGGTTTTTTCGACGAGGTTTTTAACGAGGCAACCATTGTTCGTGCTAAATTAGAGCAATTCAACAGTATCCGAGGCTCCTTTATAATCAACCTCGAATGCTGGGGGGCATCACCCTCGGATAGTTACAAGGAAAATACTTCGTGTCAACATGGTCTCGATAGGTAAAGGACCAAACGGTCAAATGAACCGTGTTCATGTAGATTACTCGATCCCTAATGGAAAAACATGTACGCATGTATAATCTATTGAAAGAAGTATTTTTCCTTACCAAATTTTCCATGCCTTAGAGAAATTTATACTTTACAATTTCATACTTATGATCTATTGTGGAAACTGGCTTAAGGGCCGATGACAACTAAAGTTCAAACAATTTACCCTATAATCGGGGACTGCCGTAAAAACAATCGATATGATCGATGTACTAAACCTCAAAATCATAAGACCTTAAAAAGGAAATCGTCGATTTTATAGGCCACGGCCACCCCACTCGGGGACTGACACTTCGAACGAGTTCGAAGTTGTTACAACCCATGTTTTCGTACGTACGAGTCGTCATAAGTCAATTGATGCAAGCTAAGAAATGAAATCATATTTGAAAATTTTGCAAAGTAAGTTAATCATATTACCTCGGAG
>AWOL01S0034742.1:0-21348 GCA_000715115.1 Nicotiana otophora
AGTTAATAATTTTCTATCTTCTAAAGAAAGGGTCGCTATAAGACTACTCTGGAAGAGTACAGTCAGAGTCAGCCACCGAATGAGTAGGGCGACCCACCTTCTATTTCAGACGAAGAAGCGCAGAAGCTTTGGTTGGATGTTATCGGTGGTCCTAAAAAGGGGATAGCATACGGCCTTCCAGAAAGATCATTTCGACGCTACAAGACTGAATTGCAAGTATACTGACTTTCGCGCAGGGCGAGGCACTTAATAGGTCGACTCTCTCGGCTATGGAGAAGACGATCACAAAGTTATTATTGAAGAGGCAAAGGCTAGAGAAGAAAAGAGAGATGAATAATTTAATATCCTTCAAGGTCAGTTAGAAAAGAGAGATCAACAATTTAATACCCTTCAAGGTCAGCTGGCCAATCTTCTTGTTAATGGAGCTTTCCCGATTCTCCGGTCTCGTGAGTCTTCCCGGATGCTACTTCTTCTCATCGTGATCCTTCGAACCGTGCCGACGATGAAGCTTCTAGTAGTGGAGATGATGCAGTACAAAATACTCCTTGAATGGTGTTTGTATTATATGTGAAGTCTTTAGCTTATGAATAGTTTATTTGTTGGAAGTTTTGCAACTCTATAAATGTTGTTGATATAGTTCTGATATTGAATTGTTTTGTTATAGTTATTGTTGGTATTGTTGTTATTGGTTGAATGGCAGCAATGCCATTATAGGTTGTTATTAGTTGTTGGCAGATGGTTCAGCTGTAAAATAGTAATATACTGCCAAATTTTTACCCAAAACATCGACCGCATACCGACCGAAGTCGGTCCGAAATGTAAATATTAAATTTCCAGAAATTTAAATTTACCGATCGATTTCGGTAGGTATCTGCAATGAATAATCTCTAGGATTTAAAATTATCGATCGGAATTTGTCTTTATAAATTTATTATATTTTAATAATACCGACCGATTTCGGTCAGAAAGATATATTTTTTATAAATAAATAAAAAATTATTATATCGACCGATATCGGTCGCTAAATAAATAAATAATTAAAAATTATGTTCCAAAATATCGACTGATTTCGATCGGTATTTTTACTTTTTCAAGAACTTGTGTATGTTAATTTGGTCAACTTTTGGTTGAATTTACCGACCATCATCCATCGGAATTTGCGACCGACTTCGGTCGCTACACGTTAGCGACCAACCTTTTTTCGACAAATTGAAGTCCATCGGAAATTGGTCGGTTTTCTTTTGTTTCCGACCGATTTCGGTCGGTATTCTTGGACGCTTTTGACAGTTTTCTAGTAGTGTAAGGCATATATTTTTCTTTTGTAAAAGATACCAAGAATACAAAATAATACTCTACTTTCTTCTGCTGAATTTTCTATTAAGAATAATATTTTATTAGTTTTTGCTCCTAGTGTTACACTAAAAGAGCTTGTTAAATATTGGGGAATACATTTTATCGTTGAAATATCTTTAAGGACAATGCCTTTGACAAGCATGAAGCTTTGAAGTCCATAAATTTTTTGTGACTTTTTCCAACAAATCCAAAGTAATCAGACATGAAATCGTTGAATCAGGGTTTGATTTCATGATTTTTTGTTTCCAGTTGTCAGCAGCATTTCGTCAAAGAAATCAAATCTTACGACATTAGGAAAAATGCCATGATACCAGGCTGCCAATTTTGGTTACTGATCACAGAGCTAACGTTTTGGCTGCAGGTTCGGGCTATGTTCGAAATTGAAATTCTCTTAGGACACATTAACATTCATTTTACAGTCATTGTCATTTGCCCCTAAGGAACTGTGAAATATTGATACTCATATCTAATTAAAAAAACTCGAATTTGCCTATGTTCTCACGCTTCTTGCAACTAATATCGAAATATGAGTTCGTACACCTAACCATTTTGGTCCACACCAATGCAAGTTAATGTACATAGTTCCTACAAATACGTGTAGTGTCATTGGCGCAACAATAATAGCAATAGGTTAGTACTGTGGGCACAATCCAAAGAGGTAGACAAGAATGCAGTCAATCAAGATGATAGTGCAGCAAGCTCAGCCACTGTTGGACACCCCCACTTTTGCGCAGTTGTGGGAGTGCATTACAATCTTTGGACCATTTTTTATTGACTCCTAGCGCAGCGGTCATGCTAATCTTTTTATATAGTTTCAGATGTACCCCAAAGGACTAACATCTGATCATCTTTGCCAAGGTAATACAAGATGAAAGAAACCATTCAGCCTCCATTGCATGGAAGTTCATTTACAATGCCAAGGGCGAAATTTGAGAAAATTAATATATATTCTTCAACTTAGTAAAACCCAATTCTGGTGTAGGAACTATATGGGCTTGTGATCTGTAAGCAAAGCAATATAGAGGGAGTACATTTTCCTTTTTAACGTATATATGTTCTCAATTTTAGAATGGAGAACATTTTGTTGAATAGACTCTTTTCTTTTCCGGTCAAATCAGCTGTGGGTACTAAACCCTTAAACATGATAAGTGAAATTTGTTACCCTAGATTTAATTTGTTGAATGGCTAACTCATAGCAAGAGTTTTTTATTGTGAACTTGGTAGTTCATTATATTTGGCTTCTAATAAATATTGTGTCTCACGTTTTTCTTAACTTTTTAAACAAAGAACGAGACTTTGTATTAGAATTGAAATATCATTTTTAAGACCGAACTGAATACCAAACTGAAATCTTTCAAAACCGTATCAAATAGGAACAACCCTAGCAGCAGCCACACGATGGCAGAAAACACAACAGTATTGTAGACCACTATATCCAACATTTGCTCCAAACTCTACACCCTTTGGATCCTCAACATAAACCAAAGTATTCTTTTCCTAGCTCTCAAGAATAATTTGGTTCACAAATAATGGCTAGAAGGTAAAACACGGTTCTCGCAACACTATTGATAATATAACCTTGAACTAGTCTTATCTGTGAATCAGACTAAAGCTAAAGTTAGGAACCAAGTGAATTTAAGGTACAATGCAACTGCATCAAATAAAAGCATGGCAGATGGACGCTCTAGAACCAAAATTTGGTGTCAGCCTCTTTATATTTATGTAATTGCACAAAAAAAGAGGGCAGAACTGCCAAGAAAGATGATTAGCAACAAAGAACATAAAAGGCCTTCCATTTTACTCGGTCCAGAAACCCAACCTCCACTGGTTATATGTTTTGGTCCAGGATAAGACAATTTATCTGCAGCTGCTGGGTATTGCAGATTTCAAGCCTTCCTACAGTTAAAATATTTACAGAGGGGAAACTCATCTGCGTCCACCCAGACAAAATCGCTGACCAAAGTGCTCATAAACCCATCGAAGTTCTCCTTCCATTCATACACCGAAAGAAATGGTGGTTAGAGTAAACGTAATCGGACACATCACACAGCCTCGAGAGCACACTAGAAGCTGACACTTTGAGGAGCCCAACAGAGTCCATCCTCCAATAACTGCAACGAGCAAAGAAAAAAGACAGTCATACCAAAGACGAACAAATATACTTCACCATGCTTAAACCACCAACCAACATCAACACCAAAATATGGTACTAAGAGGTATGCATGTATTCTAAGCAGAGGAACAGCTCAATCAACACTTCGAAATATTTCTTTCCACTTATAAAATCAGCCCTTCCTCTCTTATGTATGAGGCGTATAGTAACAGCATACTGAGTTTGGATATTCAGGAGGGACAAACACCAGTAGTGTAACTTGATAATACGACAAAGATCCCAAATGTTATCAAATTTTTGGGATTCTTCATTTTCTTGCAATCAAAGCAAACTACAATGAAAAGAAAAAGTCCTGCTGAAAACCTACATATACTTTGCATGTATACGTGCCCGGCGGAAGGGACACGATTTTTAAAAAAGAGTAAGAATTACAAGGCAAAGGAATTTACAAAAACAAACAAGCAGCTCAACCACAGCTTGTGACGTGCAATTTAAGCACAGGCCTAGAAACTAATCACATTCAGCCTTTATACAACATGAGAAACAAAGGTGCTTACAGTCTAAATCATAAAGAAGACAATCATAAACACAAGAAATGAAACTCGCATCACCTTGAAAGTCGCCAAGGTCGCAGTTATTTTGTGTTCCTACTGCCATGATGATTGCTTGAACCTGAAGCTCTCGCTGTCCCATCCTCCCTCAGGTTCCTTCCTCTTCAGTAGACCCCCAGCCACAGGATACATCATCCCATGCTCGTCTGCATGTGCCTGTGAGCCAGCAACAGAAAGTTGCCTTGATGCCAACGGAACTGACTCTTCTTTCCCGTCCAAGTCCATAGCTCCAGGACCTGCATTCAGATCCAGACCTTGCCGGCTCCGTTTTCTGTTGTGGTCTCCGGCTCCATTGCTGTTAACGTCAGGAACTGCAACCACATAAGGCCTTGGATATTGAGATGACACAGCACCTACATGTCCCAGTAACTGTGAATTCACAGGCGGAGTAAAAAGCCTTCCACCAGAGGACGAATCAATATAAGAGGCTGATCCGACTGCATATGTTGCAGAAGGAAGTGGGAAAGTGGTTCCAAAAGGGAACACAGGATACTGGAAAGGCGAAGGTGAAAATTGCACAGCAGGTGATGATGACAATACTGAACCCCTGAAAACATCTGGAGTGAAGGGGGGAACAGCAGCAGCTGGACCTAACATTCGCGGGGCACCAGATGGGGTTATTGGAAACGGCGGCTGCTCCCCACGATCAGACAAAATTGATGGAATTGTCATAGTTGAGTAACTATTCCCAGGAGCAAACCAAGACGATAAGTTTCCCATTTCTGGATTGTTCATTCTGAGGCTAGAAGCATTAAATTGGGAACGCAAGATTCCCTGATGACTCTGGTAGAATAGAGGCTGTTCCACACTTGAATCATCAACACCAGGCCCGTTATTTAAATCAAAGTCCCTCCTGACTTCTACAGTTGGTAAGCCGCCGGATGAAATCGATTTTGAGGGTAACACTACACCCTCTAATCTATGACTGCTACTCAAGGAGCATTGCCCTACATCATTCGGTTCATCAACTCTATTCAAATCAAGATCGAGTCCCCCAGAACTATGAACAGCAGGAGAATCTGGGTGTTTACTTTTTGATGCAACAAGATCAGTTATATGGTCCACCGCAGATACTATCGCTAGAACAGAATCCCGAGAATTTATGTCATCAAAGGTTCTTTCATCTGCTACATTCAGATCAATATCTAATGGAGGCCGACCATGCTTGCTAGTAGAAGCTTCAGAAAGAGAGATGGCCGTGGAACATGAATGCATGTCAAGTGCTTTTCTGGGTTCAGCTGGACGAAAAGCACTTGTGGCTGCTGATCCTTTCCATCCAAACTCCCCTTTGACTCTCAATAGATCTTCTGGTGGGACAAAAGGTCCTTTGGCAGCAGCAGCCACCGTAACAGAAGCAGGAAGACTACTGGAAACAGAAGAGACAGCAAATGGCAATGGGCTCATTATATGGACATTTGACAAACACCCAAGGCCTCTCGAGTTGATTGGCTCCCCATATTTCCCCTCATCAGAAATGAAACCTTCATTTAAGTCAAACTTCATCTTTGAAGCTGAATCTGGAGCGGCAGCAGCAGAGCTGGAAGAAGTTTCCCCCTTGGTGGATGCACAGTCCTTTGTTCTATCTGCCTCTACACCAGAGTATTTAAATTCTCTTGATTCCACAAGTTTCTCCACTTCCGCATTAGAAAATCCAGGTGCCTCTTTAGTAAATAATCCACCGCCGGGATCATGTGCAGGAATATCGTTATTTTCGACACTAGGTTCATCCTTTATCAGATTTCTTCTAGCTAAATTAGATTCAAATATGGCTTTATCCTCAATAACATAAGTATCAACCGCTTCTTGATCAGAATTTAGCTTTTCTACCTGCTTAGCATTTTTTGCATCTATTTTATCAGGCTGTCCACCTTGGCGTGCAACAGAATCTCGACTAAAACCAGTTGGTTGCAGCTCTTCCTTGTCACTTCCCTCTGTAGGTTCAGATTTTGCCACAATCGAAGCTGGTTTCAGCTCTGTACTAGCAACACCTAACACCCTACTCACCTCATTTTTGTGGTCGCCTTCAAATTTAGAAGTGGAAACTTCAACTGGTCGTTTTAAGTCTTCCATGCTTATAAAGGCATTAGTGACTTTGTCTTCTACTATTGAACTACCATGTCCATCTAATTCAGCATCTAGAACACCGTCAAAAGTCTTAGTGGAAACCACTTTTTCCTCCTGGAATTGTTTGCTCTGTTCACCATCACTGGTCTTTTCTGATACACTGCAAGGAGAAGCAGCAGACTTTTCCATCTCACCCAACTTCCCATTAACATCTGATTTCAAATCTCCAGCTGTCTGCGAACCAATGCAGGAAGAGTTGAAGCACTCTCCCGTAGTTTTTTCTTCAGAAGGAGATGAAGTGGGTCTTCTATCTCCGGTAAACTCCGTCACTGCACTTCTGTAAGCATGTAGTTTGCCCTCAGACCACGAAGTACTAGCAGCAATTAACTGTTTCTCTTTACCACCATTACCATCACCGTCATTTTGCCCAATAAGGTCACCAGAAGAACTATCTACAGGAGATGACTTTGACTTAAGCTCATCACCTGTGCCAGTCTCTTCACCTGAAGGGCTTTCTCCTTGTGGAGAAATAGAAGGTAAAACCCTCTCTGACTTGGACATTTCTTCAGTAGCCACACTGGCAAGCAGATTCATTCCAACAGCATCACTTAGTGACATGGACGTGTTTGCTTCAGAATATTTTACACAACTCTCAATCAATGCATTCATGGAGCTGAAAGAAGCTTCGTGCAGTTTCGCTGACTTCAGTTCCGTTCCTGATGATGAAGAAGCAGCTTTTGCAACTTCAGCTGATTTCCTGCCCTCACCAACAGTTTTACTTCGCTCTTCCTCCGGAATAGCAACAGGTGATCCATCACCTTCGTCAGATCCAGTGAGAACATCTTTCAAGACATTGCTCTGCCATGATTCTCCATTCACGTCAAAAGTAACATTTGATCGATATGCATCAGTCTTCTCCTTAGAATTACGATCAGGCTGATCATTCTTTTCGGAAAACGCAGGAGAAGAAGCTCGGCTGCTCATGATGGTAGGGTCTTCATATGATCCTCCACTAGCACTCCGGGCAGGACTGCGACCCTTGTTAGAAATCTTAACTATCAATTTGTGACTACTCCCCTCAACAGCAGGCACATGAACTGTTTTTTCACCACTCAATGCAGACTGCGGCAACTTCTCAGTGGTAGCGTTTCTGTGCAATGAAGAATTTCTGTTTGTAGAACTTTCTTTTTGACCTCCAGATACTGATGATCCATGACCACCATTTATTGATTTGCGGTGCCGAGAACCACCATTAGAGATCTTGATGCTGCTCATTGACACTGCAGTTGAACTCCTCGCGTCCTCTTTCCCTGAGAAGGATTGACTGTGATTGTGAGACTGGCTAGAACTGCTGCTTTTATCTTCCTTTGCTAGATGAACATCACAGTAACCAACAGCTGAAACTCTTGGCTGACCCACTTTTCCAGATGAAGGAGATGATGCTTGTTTTATGGAGCTTGGGGATAAGGACTCAGACTTTATGCTAGTTTCCACTGGTGTAGGCTTAATTGAGGTCGTTTTAGATGCAGAAAACTGTGTAACTAAGCTCTTTGTTGCATCACTAGAACCACCAGGATTTTGGTTGCCGCTATGAGAAGCCTCGGGCAACCGTGATCTTGAGGGCCATGTGACAGCTTGATTTGAACCAGACTTAGCATCAATGACGTTCATTTCAGCTTCTACACGTTTCTTCCATGTGTCAACTAAGCTCCGTGCCTTTCTCTGGATCTCAATGTTTTTATGTTGGCGCAAGTGATTAACAGATCTACCAATATTGCACATCTGTAGTGCTTGAAGATTCACAGGAAGCTTATCAAGTGCACGCAGCAAAACCAAGAGAAATTCCTCAACTGGTTTATCACCCTCCTTAATATTACTAAATTCAACAATCCTTCCTTTACGAACATCTTGAAGCCACCCATCTAACACAGGCAAACCCTTTAGCTGCACAAACCTGTCAAGGCAGTCAAACTTGTCAGTCGCAGCTACAACACTTGCAAGCATTGAACGACTAATCAAATCCATTTTCCTGTCCAATCTATCTGGTTGCATGAGCTGAACAAGTTTTGCAGCCCCTTCATTGTCCACAAGCCCTCCTTCTTCTGTTATTTTAGAAATTTCAGATTTCAAGATGCTTTCACTATCATCAGATTTAACTGAACGTTCACGCTTAATAGATTCAGAACCCTGTTCTCCCCGCTCCCTTTTCTTTCCCTTGACTTGTGGAGGAAAAGAAGCTACACTACTTTGTACATTATCAGAACCAGGTTTCAATTGCGATGATGATATAGGGCCATTCATTGGTTTAGGAGAACGACCACCAGGCTGCACTGTTGCATGCATCTCTGCTCGTGTCTTGTATAACAGCTGATCTACCTCTTCTTGTAGCTCCTATAGAGGAAAAATAATATTCAATAAGTGAAACATTATGCGTAAAGTACAAAGTTAAGGCCTGAAAGATTTGCAATTCTCTTGTTCTCACCATTTCAAACACCTGCCCCGCAAAGAGTCCCAAAATCCTTCTTTGACAAAAAAAAAAAAGATCCAAGAACAAGACAGACTCTCTCTCCCTTTTTCTTTCAACATTTCAACCCCCATTTATCTATTTTATCAATAATACAATTTACCTTTCAGTAGGTTTAGCAGAGGAATACTGAGCTGTGAAGGAATGAAATGATAACTTACGTTAATAAAATCTTGATCAGTTAACCACCATAAACACTTGTTTTGAATGTCATAAACCCGCCTGCAGACAAATGAGGATGTTCCTGTTGGAAGTTCAGCCCCTTTAGGAAGGAATGCAACTTTACATGGATGGAGTAATGATGCAGCTGGAATCTCATCCCTATGGAAGGAATAAAAGATTTCGTTGGGTGTGGTGTCCAGCAGGATGCCTTTGCCAAGCTTCAGCTCAGCAGGACGATAGAGCCAATTAAGACCTAATTGCAAATTATTATCTTGACTCAATGTGAGACTACGGATTATTCCAATGAAAGGTGGTGAATCATGTGGTGGTTTAAACAAAGCGCAATCTCCAACACTAATTTTGCGACCGTCCTGCATAGAAAGATAACATTCACTTCACCAAGAAAACCCAATAAACAGTAGACATGCCACAATCAATTGACGGAAATATAAGCAAACTACAAAAAGCATAGAAACAAAAGCGAACTACACAGAGATGAGTAAATAAATGAACTAGAAAGAAATAGGGAAAGATGTTGATAGGGCTGGAGGCATGGTAAAGCGGAAAACCCTTTATCCTCATCGTTCTGACTTTGTGCAAACATTTATGGTAACACACGCTTCCATGGTTTTCTAGGTACTCTCTGATATTGAATACTTCATCAAGTATAACCAACACTATCAACACATATACGCAGAATTTGGAGAACACTAGTTTGAAGTGCACCTGCAATTTAACTGCTTGCTTTATTAAAGCATCTCTTCACCCAACAAGCAAATTAACAGAGCAGCCAACAGCCATACATAACCTCCAATCAAGCTTACAAGATGAATAAGTGCGGATGTGAACCTAGTGATACATTTGGGACTGAAATGTAATTGTTGTTACTGTGTTGTTTGTTGCTGAACCTAGTCAGAGGAGACTATTTAGCCTGGTTCCAAGGGCAGTCAATTAGTAACATGAGGGCATTTAATTAGTAAAACTGCTACCTATATTGCTTCCTAAGGATTTATATGCTAAAATCTTAAATTTCACCAAGTATTATATTTAGTCAAAGCTCATTTTGATCCCATTTGTTCTGTAACCATGTCCATATACATGGAGTATGTGGAGGGCAATGTGACCATGCACATCTTTTCTTGATGAAGAACCATGCACATCTTTTCTCATGATCAACTAGAACAGAAAAAAGAAATCACATCAAAGTTGGTGCCAATGTCTTCAGGAACATATTGATAAATATTCGTAGAAGAGACACAAATGAGTTCCAGAAAAGAAAGTAAACATTTCTTAAATTTTTCCCCACAGTTGAAACCAACACCATCGGCCTCTCCTTGCCGAAAAGATCAAAAGAAACTGAAGTTGGAAGCACCCAACATCATCATTTGGAATAAGGTACTAAAACAAAATGTGTTCCCATAATTATTCCACTTACGAAGTACCCCATTATGCACCTCTCCAGGAAATATAACCAAAAAAAAGCTACTCGTGAATATGGAATGCAATTGAATGATCATATTTATTAGTATTTAACACTGCGACAAGCCTCTAAAGCTCAACTGATACAACCGCCAAAAAAGGGGGGAAAACTCCAACTGGAACAAAAATCACATACAACCCCACCACCAGCCCCCAAAACAAATCTGCTTTGCGCAGCTAAAATCAGTGTAAGAACAGGTACTGTGATGCAAAACACTTTATCAATACTACTGGACATTTTAAATCACCTATCACTATTACAGAACTCTCGTCAAAAGAGAGAAAATAAGGCAAATCGAAAAGACCCACCAAGGTAATACCTTGCAAAAGGAATCAGCAGTAACAGTAGAAACAAGAGGAGAATCACCGGCGGCTACAGTCCTCCTTGTAATCGTCGCCGGCATGTGCTGACCACCACCACCACCACCACCACTCCTCCTTTTACAATCCCTCTGTATCCTCCCAATCCCATGCATAATAAAATTCCCCTTGCATTTTCCCCTATTCCTTCCCCCTCAACCATCAATTATACCATCCAATTCCTCTAACCCTAGTTAAAAATCCCCAATTTCCTCAACCCTAAAAAAACCGTCGATCGCTCACAAAATATAAAAAAACCCTAGCTTCGTTAACTCAATTTCAACAGCAAAACATCAATTCACCGATCTGCAACCATCAATAGTAGATCCAATTAATTCAATTCATAAGCAACATAACAGTAGTTGCGTGTAGACATATACCGGATATATACAGCTAGAATACAATTAAAATACAAACCTTTTATAAATTTACAACAGAGGGTAGTGAAGTATTCAATTTAACAAACGAGAGAGAGAGAGATAGAGAGAGAGAGAGAGATGTCGCGAGAGAGTAAAGGGAAAGTTGGGGTTGTAGAGATAGAGGAATTTCGGGAGAGCGGGCAGGGATGGGCAGAGTGGGCAGGGCATTGATAACGCTGCCCCACGGACGAGTTAAAAAGACTGAAATGTTTGTGACTGGTCTGCTACTGATGAAGATGTGACTCGACTGACTAAAAACTCCAAAACTAAAATTAAACTGAAAAGGTCCACTCCCCTGTACTATAAAACCACTCTGCCACCTCCTCCTCTTTTTCCGAGTCCCCAAATTGGAGTTTTCTCTGCAGTGAGAAATTGTGAAAACTTATATAGTATATAGTTTGATTCCGAAATTATTCTAATCGACCCCTTAAAGAGTTATGAAGCACATGTTATATTTTCCGGCTCAATTATTATTAACGAAAAGTTGTTATAGTAATAACCACATAAAAAAAAGAATTAATATTTTCTTTTGTCCACTTCTTTACTTGCAACATTCTATTTGTAATGTAATAGTTTCACATTAAATAAAGTCTAGGATCTGAGACAGTTTAGAAATTAAGTACTTTCCAAATTCAATGCCTCTTTGAGGGTAAATTCTATATAATCATGTGTGCATGTGGAACAATGCTTCAAAAGTAGTTAAGTGACCATTTTTAGCATTAACGGATTGATTAATAGTATTAAGTTAGTATCTATGGACACATGATAAAAAGAACCATACTAGTGTAATAGATAGGAGTAATACTTAACGTTTACTGAATTAAAATTGTGTATTGTCTCTTTTGCTAAGTGGTGCGGGTTCGGGGAGATGAGTTGACAGATGTGGGGATGTGTTGACTTTTATTTTCCAAAGAAAGCAACTCTATTTCTTTCTTATTATTCGAATTCGATTGGCATCAGATTCATCCAATTGTCTCTTCTGCTTCTGTACGCAGAAGAGCAAAAAGGACAATTTACCATCATCATAGGGGGGCAGATATGTAATTTGGCGGCCAGGTTCATGATTAAAGGGTAAAACATTTGTGCCATTTATTTATGATAATAAAATAATAATACGATGGGGAAGAATAAGTTGGTAGTAGGAGATACTTGTCCTTCCAATGACTTTCCAAATCTTGTTTAATTGTTGCTTTCTCTCCCTCTATTTATTTTGTTCTCTTTTTTGGCCAAACAATTCTTACCTAAACTTGAAAAAAGAGTTTTTGAAATTGTGTTGAAAAATAATTTTTAAAAGTTGAAGTTGCGTTTAGACATGTATTTTATTTGAAGAAAAGTTGAAGTTTTGTGAATGGAAGAAAAAATTTTACCCAAATAATGCCCTAAATTAGTTTTTGGGAACTTGAAAATTTTTAAAGTTTTTTTTCCCAAAACATGATCATATTTCATAAACAAAAAATATTTTCAATTTTATTTTGAAAAACTGAATCCAAAATTTATGGCCAAACAGAACTTATGAAGATGAAGTTACAATGGGGAGTTGGAATCTTAATAAATTAGGAAGAAATAAATAGCTTTATGGAATAAAAATTAACATTAACAGTTAGAATAGACGGGTTAATTAAGACAAACTGTCAACCAATTATGGAGAATACTTAATCTTGTGAATAGTAGCTGTACCTTTAAACTGTCCCAATTTCTCTCAAGAAGTGGAGTATGTAAATATGGAAAACTATTGCTCTCGAGGAGGGTAGTGTGTACGCAGACCTTACCTCTATCCTGGGGGGTAGAGAGGGTAGAGAGGCTGTTTCCAAATGACCCTCGGCATCCTTCCCTCCAAGAACTCCCCACCTTGCTCTTGGAGTGACTCGAACTCACAACCTCTTGGTTGGAAGTGGAGGGTGCTTACCATCAGAGCAACATGGAAATCAATGTTGGTAAATACGTTTGAATGAAATTAAAGAATTAAGCGGAGTATTCTTCAATACGTTTGAATGAAATTAAAGAACAGAAGCGCTGTGGAGACAACGGTAATTTGGATAAAATCTATATATCTATATAAATATATAAGGCAGGAATTTGACAAGGTGACGTGGCATATCTATTTGGCCAAGACATTCAATTATCTTTTTTGTCAATTTTTTTTTACTTTTATCCTTCTCCCATGTATTTTTTTAAAAATCCATAAGTCACCTCTTTAAAAGCAAAAGTCACGTCCTTTCCTTTTCTTTCTCAGTACGAAAAAAAGATTTTCAGTTAAAAGGGCAGACATTCAACAAAATTAAATATGAAAAGTCACATGCTTTTAGTTTCCCGACGTTTTTTTTTCTTACAATAGGTCCGTTGATAATATGCCACAGTTGTGAGATTAGAAAATTTCAATCTATGTAACGATTGTAGGGCTACCCGTATTTAACTTGCCAAAGAATTTTTTAGCATGCTATAGTTCAGATTTTGCAGAGAAACTTTTCGTTCTCTTCACAACTTGAGGGAATAAATTTTTAAATTCTATTAATTACACATTTTCGACTTCTAACCAAAGTTAAGATAAATGCATACACCTTGGCCTTTAGCAACCTACAGATTTAGAAGATTAAGAAAAATTAATTGCTGACTTGCCACGGTTGTGGGATTAGAATTAACTATTGGTAAGGTAAAACATTCTACCTTTCGTTGTTTCTCTTCTTTTTTTCCAGAAGAGGTTGTTCTTTTGTACAGAATTCTACCTTTTAAATATTTACAAACATTCTACCTTTCGATAGTAGAACTAATTCTCTTTTCATTCTCACTTTTCCCCCTTTGTACTACAACTGATTTCTTCTTTATTAGTTAGGATTAATTTGTTTGTCATTTACCAACACTGATCGTGTGTAATTTTCCTCCTCTTTTTATATTAATCTGATATTTGATTTTGCATATTTTTGTTTAAATTAACGGTAATTAAATGTGATCATGTATTTCTTTTACGTTTAAATGCATATTAATATGATTTAATCACCTTAAATGGCTTGACACTGAATGATTAAGCATAAACGTCAAAGAACCCCATTAACTTTTAATAGTTGGGAAAACAATATTACTTTTCACTTCGTCTTTTTTTGAATGGGAATGATAATCCCCTAAAGAATATTTAAATATTTGATCCCAAAAATGGTGGATTTGATATTTTTCATGTTATTTTTCTTTACAATTTTATTCTATCTTCTTTTTTGTTATTCAAGTTTACATACACATATTTAAATGGATTGTTTCATCTATACTTTTTGATAACCATTTCGCTGCCACGCACATAAATGGATTGATTCATATTTAATCTATATGTTTATTACTAATGATAGAACTTTATGTTGGATGTTAGAAAAATCATTAAAAATGAAAGAATCTGAGAAGTTTGTATAGTATAGATTGAATTTATTTTTAAAAAAATTATGCAATTAATAATTATTAATTATATTCTATTTTTTCACAACAGCGCGAAGGGTGGGCTAATACCCTAGTGTACATATATTGCGCGAACTGAATAAATGAGATGCTAGTCATAATTATAAAATAAGTGCGGATAAAACTAATGAAGATTGATCTTGAAACTTATGAACATGTACCTTTTACCAAAATCCACTTAGAAACAGAGCCAAGCACTTTGGAAGATCCATGCTTTCCCAAGAAAATCTAAAATCTAAAATTCCTACATCCGTGGCCTTACAAACAAAACTCCAAAATTCTCTCTGACGAGCTTACATCATAAGTCAAAAATTATCAACAGACAAAACCGAGTACTCTCATAAATGGGTGTGAAATTTGAAAGCTAAGTAGCATTTAGGTCCTTCAGTAATAGCTATAATCAATAAGCAAATGGAAACGAAAAATTCAGAACCTGAAAGCAAACACTAGGGAAATAAATATTGAAATCCTGAAACCAAACAGAGTTATACATTCATGATGTTTCATCGATTTTCTTTTTGTATCTGACATAAAATTGATGCTTTTTAAGCTTTTAAACCTTGGTTTGTCACAATGAAGTTTCTAACAGAACAATCATATCGTGAGTTTTCTAAAGCTCACAACCATTTACACAATCTTTTATGATTGGAGCTTCTTCCTTTAAATAACAACAACAACAACATACCCAGTATTATCTCACACCGTGGGGTTTGGCGAGGGGTAGTGTGTACGCAGACCTTATCTGTATCTTGTGAAGATAGACAGGCTATTTACAATAGTCTTCCTTTAAATAACACCCTAAAGAAAACACACATAAAAAGAACACGGACGAACAGCAAATGGATTCATGATTCATACTAAGCAAAGATAAATCCAGGAAAACTGAATGGCAATCTGAATACGGAGATAGTAAAGTAAAGGATTTCATATTATTTCCTATGGAAGCATGAAAGAACATGGTCATAGATTGTTAAGTATGACGTTGAAAAAAGCTAACAGCAGTCAAATATCATGTCAGGCCATGATACCAGCATTACAAAAACCTGCCCATGTTCCTTAACAGGTTAAACTATGGGACCAAAACTGAAATCCTTTCTTGGAACTTGCGGTTAGCAGTTTGGATAAAACTAAATGACTCCCTCATTCAATGGCCACGAGCAACATATGCAAGAGAAATTGCAGCAAAAAGTGTTGTTGCAGAAGATAACATGGTCCAAAAATTCTTCTTCTTTTGTGCTTGTGCTACCGAAAGCTGTAGGAACTCAACCTGTCTCTTCATCTCATCTACTTTGTTCTCTTTACTCTTGATTGCATTCGTGATGGCCTCCAACTCTGCTTCATAAGGCTTGACATCTTCCTCATTCATTTGTTTTTCACCAAGCACATTGCCATTTGCTCCTTGATCATTCGAGCAGATTGAACCTGCAACAGTCCTCAAAGCATTCAAGATTTCCTCGGAACTACTGTTTGCCAATACAACCTTGCACTGCATATCACTGATTTCCTTCTGTGCTTCGCCAAGTGAAGTTTGCACATAAGCAATTTCCTTGTTCAACACTTGGCATCGAGTTTCCATCTCTTTCTTTTCTCCAACCACATTGAGGTAATCAGCCTTGGTTCGTTCAACCTCCTTAACGATTTCTTGAATGTGTTTCTCCATTTCTTCAATCTGTTTCTTCAAGTTCATGACATTCTGTTTCTCATCATCAAAACACTTTTGTATCTCATCCTTCTCAAGTGCAACTCGCTCGAATGCAGCCCTATACTTCCCAACTTCAGATTCCAAATTCTTCACTTTCTCTTCTTGACCATTGCAGGACATCTCTAATTCAGAAATAACAACCTTGAATTCAACTAATTGTTTCTGCAATTCAACAATTTCAGCATCCCTCCCAACTTTTGCCTCTTCCATCTCATTCTTCTCTGTTACAGTTTGCTCAATCTTCTTCTTCTCTTCATCTAACTGCTTCAATGCCTTGTCCAATTCCTTCTCAACAAAGCCCTTTTCTTCAATCAAACTCTCAACTCTGCTCTCTTTCTCATTGTTTCCCTTCACAAGTTCATTAATCTTCTTCTCCATCTCCTCTTCCTTCCTCGATCCTTCCACACACTTGTTCTCTAACTCAGCCAAATTTTCACGCAATTTTGCCTGCTCCTTTTGCAAACTCAGCACAGTCTCATTGAGACCAGTGACTGTGTTCTGCAACTCCCTGCTCTTCTTCGCTTCGCCCTTTCTCTCCCCTTCAATCCCTTCTTTTTCCCTAACAATCACATCAATCTGTCCTCTCAGCTCATCAATCTCCTTATTTGAATCAAACAACCTTTTCTCAACTAATTCCTTCTCTGTCAGCATCGACTTAATCTTGCTTTCTCTGTCCTTGATTTCCTCCAAAAGGGCTTTGTATTCAACACTTAATTTCCCAGCTGCTAGTTCAATTCCCTTCTCTCTTTTCTCAGTTTCAACCAACTTCACACTCAACCCATTTGCTTCCTCTATTTGAGCATCAAGTTTCGTTTTCATTTCATCCTTTTCCTTACGAATCTCCTCCGAAACATTTCTCTCACGGGCAACCTCATATGCAATAGCATTCAGTTTCTTCTTAAGGCTTTCAATCTCACTCTCCTTTTCAATCCTCGCCTTCTCAATCTCACCCTTCTCCTTCATAAGATCACTCATTTCTAACTCTAAACTCTCAAGTTTCTTCATAACCGCATCATTCTGTTTGTGAAACCCCTCCCTCTCCTTCTCAGCCACCTCAGCATGGTAACCAATCTGCACAGCGACAAACACGGACACCAGATTCTTGTCAATCTCCAACTGAACAACATCTTCATTCAGCCGAGTCAATTGGGCCTTCAACTCGTCCTTCTCCGAGTAAGACCTTTTGAGTTCCGATTCCAGAGAGCTTTTAGCGTGCGCGAGTGAGTCCACCTGTTGCCGTTTCTCAATGGTCTCCTTGAGAAGCATGTTATTGAGGCTCTTTAGGCTTTCAAGTTTCTCAGAAGCCTCTTCCATGGCTGCGGAGTGATTGTGTTCTTTCACCTCCTGCTGCTGCTTTTCCTTTCCCTCTTCAGTCTGGTGGGTGGGGGGGGCTGCCTTCTTTTTGGCCATTGTGAGTGTATTGTTTTGGGTTTTGGCTAAAGAATTTTTGTGGTGGGTTTTGGTTTTTGGAAAATGAGATAAGAAGATTGATTGAGAGGTAAAGAGTTTTTCTAGGGTTTTATTTCCTACGGCTTAGAGAAAATGCCTACAAATTTCAAAAAAGTGGTGAATATGCTAGGGTTTTTCTGAGGTTTTGAAATGGACTTTGGGCTAACACCCCAACGCCAAACCAGGGACGTGGCACTCAGTTATTGGTAGAAAGTTTTATTTGAATTCAAATTTAGGAGGGCTCGGGAATCGAGGAGATAGGTAGGTGGAGATTGAATGAATTAATTAATAAGAAATAAATGAACAAAATTCTTACAAGTTTTTTTCCCATAATAAAATTCTTATAAGTTGGGTATTCAACATTAACTGAATAACAAATCGGACTGAAAAATTAAATTAATTTCTAAAACATCAATATGTGGCTTGATTTGATATAATTTGGTATTTAAGTTAAAAGTTAGTAACGTGTAGGGTGTGTTTGGCATGAACAAAAATATGTTTTCTTGGAAAATGAGTGATTTTATCACTTATTTTTCATTATTTGATTGGTGCGTGAAAAACGTTTTTCAGNATGTTTTCTTGGAAAATGAGTGATTTTATCACTTATTTTTCATTATTTGATTGGTGAGTGAAAAACGTTTTTCAGAAAATATTTTCTAGTGTTTGCTTAGTGAGTAGAAAATATTCTTTAGGACAATAAATTTTTATGCTACTTTCCTTATCCTCACTCTAACCCCAAATACACAACATTTTCAGTACTCTGTTTTTTTCAATAATTTAATCATTCTTTTAAAAAATTCACATAAACTCAAAGGGACTAATGTGATGTTTTACTGTTTCACGCAAAAACAACGTTGAAATTTGTGCTACATAACTAAAAAGAAAATATTTTTTTTGGTTGAAAAAGAATGTACTTTTTCTACAACATGAAAAACAAAAATACTCATTTTGTTAAAATGAAAGAAAATACTTTTTACTATATCATTTTGTTGAAAATGAAAGAAAATATTTATTCTACATCATAAAAAGTAGGTATTTTTTTGTTGAATTGAAAGAATTTTTTTTTTACATCATGAAAAGAAAGTACTTTTTTTCATTAAAATGAAAGAAAATACTTTTTACTACATCATTTTATTGAAATGAAAGAAATATTTTTTTAACATCACGAAAAGAAAGTGTTTTTTTGTTAAGATGAAAGAAAATTATTTTTTTTACATCATGAAAAAAATACACATTTTGTTGAAATAAAAAAAAATATTTTATCTACAACATGAAAAAAAAGTACGCTTAATAGTATTTCTATTTAAGATAGGGCAGGGGTGGGTGTGGTGGGGATGGGGTGGATGAGGTGTGGAGGGTTGGTGGGATGAGGAATAGGGTGAGGAAAGTTGAAGAAGAATTTTGAAAAATATTTTTCCTTCTCTTGATAGGGAAAACATTTAAGCCAACCAAACATGAGAAAATTAGAAATACTTTCCTTCGTACCAAACACTTTGGTGTTACTTAATTAATAAGAAGTTACCAAAACTCAACTAAAACTACAATATGCATATAAATTTATATTGGTTTTTTTCATTCTTTATTTATGAAGATGTTTGTTTGAGTTTCCGGAAATTGAATGGAAAATCAGTTATCCATGTCGATAGTAGATGAAATTCAGAATACCTTAAATATGAATAAGCTCCCCCACCAAAAACAAAATTAGGCGCACATGTTCGTGTTAACTCTTCATCGATGAGGATTACTGGGGAAAGACCCTAAGTTACGAGGCGTTACCTACAAAATTTCGTCGGTACAAGATATATAGAAAAACCGTTCCTCCATAAAACCTAACCAATGTAGACTCTCAAGTAGCTATCTATGTACACCATTATGAGATCATTGGTTAGGTACCTGACAAAGTTTTTGCTAAAAATTAAGGAGCCCGTTATGTCCAAATGCCCGCTAAGTATACTGATGAGGTCTCTGGATATATATAAAAATCATATAATATTAATAATATACTTATTGAGAGATGTATGTCGGTTATGTAAAATATATTACAAAATAATAATTTAAGAATACCAACGGAGTCTCTCGGTGGCTCTCTGAAATGTGTTGTACGCACTTAACTACGCTAATGACCAAGGGGCGTTCAAGCAGTTCGAATTGGATATGAAAATTTTACTTTGAATTTTATAATTTTTGATTGAAGAAATAACAATCCAAATCTAATCCAAAATATACTTGGATTGGATCAGATTTTTTAAGTTTGGTTTCGGATTAATCAGTTTGAATATTGCGGATTTTCAATTTTGAGACTATAAGTTGAGATGATGATGCTTCTCCTTCTTTACAAAAAAGAACATCCAAATGAAGTAATATTCAGGTTAAATTGCCTTAATAGTTTATCATTCTCACCGCAATCATCCAAATAAAGTATTCATGCAAGTACTGAAACCATTATCAAAGAAATGCGATAAAGATACTAATAAGGTTGATAAGAATTAATAATAGTAAAATCATGTTCAAATAAAAAGCATTGAAACAATTAATTAGTATTAGTATTGAATATATGAGATAATGTCTAATTGATACGGTATTGGACATATTAGTATTGGGCATATAGATTATGGACTAATGTCTAATGGATAGTACCATATAAGTATAGGCGGAGCCAGGATTTGAAGCTTATGGGTTCGGGATTCTAATCATTTTAAGTTAATGAGTTCTAAATTAATAATTTACACATATTCAATAAATTTTTAAGACAAATACATTAATTGAACAAAAGCGGTTGGGTTCTGCCGAACCCGTAATCGATGAGCTAGCTCCGCCCCTACATATAAGGTATAAAAAATTTGGATTTCCGAAGTACCAAATCTAACATCCAATCCCAAATTCAAAAATTTTAGAAATTAAATCTGAAATCCAAAAAGAAAAATAAAAAAATCGGATTTGGGTTTGGGATCCTTACCGAAGTAAATGAGATTCTCTAACAGTGTAGTAGCACTAAAACAGAATTGCCATCTCCATTGTACCCTAGTTACATAGTTCATCAGTTCCACATCAGAACTTTCTCTATTCAATAAGTGAATGGCAAACTAGTGACCATCCCGCACCTGTGCTAACGCCTAACAGAAACGAAAAGCTATCCTATATATTAACAAAAAAAACAAGTTAAAAAAGTTTGCATCACCACTGATGTCAAGAGAGTTTAAGAAGATCATAGAGCATTTATCATCCTCTTCATCTCAGCAGACATCCTTGGATCATGTTCATCCTTGATTCGGCACATTGACTTCCTAACCTGAATGTCATTCTCACAAAGATGATAATGAGAAAGTGTGCTCTGTATCAGCAAAATGTTAACAACTCAGTGGTTCAAATCAGGAAGAGAATTAAAAGTGAAGCAACATATGGGAAGAGAGAATTGGCACGTCTTAGAATGATTTTAACTAAGAATATTTAGATATCAAGATGCACATTCCACCAACTAGTATTTAAGATTCCAGAATCCAATATAAGTTAGTTGGACCTCAGATGAAGAGAATGTTCTGTCAAAATCTGATAGCAAAGCCAATAGCATCATCATGATATAAAGTGGTGGCTGAGAAGGCAGAAAACAGCAGCTAATTAGTTCTAACAAATTTCTGGGACTATTAAGATGGTTGTTCATGTTTCAGTTTTTGTCA
>AWOL01S0034747.1:4622-57192 GCA_000715115.1 Nicotiana otophora
CCGGTCGCGCTCCTTGGTTTTGTGGCGTGACAGTTGTTAAATGGTTTTATATATGACGAGGTCTATGTTAAATAACCTCCTGAATTTGAAAGCTCACAGTTTACTTACCATGTGTTTAAGTTGACTAAGGCTCTCTATGGGCTAAAACAACAAGCACCGCGAGCTTGGTATAAAAGACTAAGCTCATTTTTGGTTAGTCATGGCTTCTCAAGAGGTAAGATTGATACTGTTACATCCCGCATTTTCGTATGTTAAAGTTTCGTCGTAAGTTAATCGATGTAAAATTCGGGATTGAGGTTATTTTAAAATTATAAGCATTATGCTATTTCAAAAACGTGATGAGTAAATTCATGAAGGAGAAAGAGTAAGCAAATCGAAGAAAAGGAATTTCGTCAAAGTTTGACATTTTGGGATAAAATACTGCCCGGGCTGAAATACCCGATATTTATGGACTAGTGCCATACAAGGTACCACATGGCCATGATACTAAGATATATAAAGTGTTTAAAAGTGAGTAATATTTTATGTATTTTGAGTTAATTCTTAATTATGTGGGTAATTGATTAATTATTGAATTAGTGGGGGATTAATAAGTTAATTAAGCTAATTAAATAAATCAAGATCTTGGATAAGCTTAGCCAAAAACGTGGCAGCCAAGAAGGTTTATCTAAATATGAATCTTAAGTCATATACTTGGTGTCACAATTAGGAGATTTTATGGCCAAGTCATCACAAAAAGGTGGGGTCCACAAATCTCAAAAATAAGAGGTTTTAATACATCTTCTAAGTGACAAAAAGCTGATATTGCTAAGACAATTGAAACCTCAAGAGATAAGAGCTTATCATACCTTGATTGCTTAGGAGTTTTCATACGGATAGAACTCAAGTAATTCATTTGAAACTTCTTGATGCGATAAACGTGAGTTTTCATACGGATAGAACTCAAGTAATTCATTTGAAACTTCTTGATGCGATAAAGCGTGATATTTGCGATTCTAAGGGAGTACGGTGCAATCTTTCTCAATAATATCATAGGGATTTTCCCCTACTTCGATCCATAGTTATGTGTTTCGTCGCAAAAGACGGTGTTAAAGGAATTGTCAAGAGAATCGGTTCAAGTATGTTAAAGGCTATCCCTTCTTTCCTTTTGGCGTGATCCAAATAAAACAAATAAAACGAGCAAAATACGCAACTTTCATAAATGACTCTATTCATAGAAATACTAGGGGTGTCTATATTCTTGATTTTCCGTGTGAATTATTATTATATCTTCTGTTCATGGGTCTCAGAAAAATACATATTTGATAAAGTTTATCCGAAAGGCATATTAATTTTTATGACATTCAGAGAAATCTTATTAATGTAGTTCTTATGCATTTCATGCATTTATACATGTACATTAGGCCATTACCATATGGCATTATATACGCGTATATTATATGTATATAGGATATGGGAAAAGGTTATAGCGTTATATACGCACCACCACCTGATCAGCTGGTATACGTTGATGATTTACCCACAGTGGACGAAATGATATGATGGGATGGCCTCAGAGGCTTGATGATATTATGAATGCATATACCTATGCATGGAATGACATTCATGACATTATAAAATGAAATGATTCACAGAGCTATGAAGACGTACATGTCGAGTCTTTTACTCCATGTTTCTCCCATGTCTATTATTTACTGATTTTTATTCCTTACATACTCGGTACATTATTTGTACTAATGTTCCTTTTGCCTGGGGACGCTGCGCTTCATGCCCGCAGGTCTCGATAGACAGGTCGAGAGTCCTCCAAGTAGGCGATCAGCTCAGCGGAAGATGTTGGTGCACTTTATTTGCTCCGGAGTTGCTTGTTTGGTCAGTATGATTTAGATGTGTATTGTTTGGTATGGCGGGGCTCTGTCCCGACCTTTATAACAATTATGTATTCTTAGAGGCTTGTAGACGGATGTCATGTATATGAAAGGTTGTATGGCCTTGTCGGCCTATATTCATTATACGAGTGATTGTTTTGGGTCTTATAGGGCAGTATGTCATATGTATAAGTTTATTCCCTCATGCTTTACTCCGGTTCATTTAACTATGATGGAATGATACACAAGATACGTTATGTTGGTACTCGGTTGAGTAAGGTACCGGGTACCCGTCGCGGCCCATCAGTTTGGGTCGTGACAGATACTATCCTCTTTATCAGAAGGTCATCTTCAGAAAATCTCATTATTCAAATTTATGTTGATGATATTATATTTGGAAGTGCTAATCCTATTCTATGCAAAGAATTCTCACATCTCATGCAAAGTGAGTCCGAAATGAGCATGATGGGAGAATTGACATTCTTTCTTAGACTTCAAATTCATCAATCAAATGAAGGTATCTTTATATGTCAGACAAAGTACACGAAGGAGCTGATACAAACATCTGGAATGAGTAATGCAAAGGCACTTGGACCTCCCATGAGTCTAGCTATATATCTTGACAAAGATGAGGAATGAAAACAAGTGGATGAATCAAAGTACCGTGGAATGATTGGATCCCTACTTTATGTAACACCCCGGAAAATTTCGAAGTACTTAAGCGCTATTAAGAAAGTGGATATGCGCTAATTATATTATTGTATGTGTAGACGAGGACTATTATATGAATGATATCAATTGATCATGATAATATATGTATGATGTGAATTAAGAATGGTTTATGGTCAAAGAAGAGCCCCAAGGCTAAGTCAAGTTGAAAATTTTAGGATGGGATAAAGTTTCAAATAAGTTCGCATAAGATCCTACTTCAAACACACACTTCTACCAAACTATAACTATTTAGGAGATGATGTACCTATCAAATTAAAGCTCCTTGAGTCTAGTTTCCAATGCTTCAAACCGTTTATCATTTGGACATTCCTACAAGTTATGACCAAATTACCAAAGGCTGGCAGAATGCGATTCTGCGACCAATTCTGACACTGATTTTGGCAGTACAACCCATTTTTTGGCACTGATTTTGCGGTGCATTTTGCGACCCGCATAGTCATTCTGATGTCCATTATGCGACCGCAGACCTAATTTTGGAGGGTTAATTTTTCTATTTTCATAACCCAACCCCATTTTGATAAATAGGTTTTAGGGCTTATTTTGGGGCAATCATCTAAAGTTTTTTAGAGAGAAGTGAGAGTGTTCTAGCGAGAGAAAGTAGATGAAGTGTTTTGTTCATCAAGATCTTGCCCAAGCTTTGAAATCCAACAAGGAAATCTCACAAGATCTTCATCTAAGAGGTAAGATTCAAACTCCTAGTCTTCAGTTTCGAGTTTGGGGTAAAAGATGGGTGATTGGGAGTATGATTCTTGGGTGTAAGAGTGTTATTTATACATGCTTGTACTAATAAGGCTTGTGGAAAGATTGTTGAGCTCAAATAAGTAAAGATTGGGTTGTGGAGTGAAGGAAATCTTGTAGAAGAACCTTGTAGTTAAATTTGCACTCCTAGTGTTTAATAAAATGCTCAAATGAGCTGAGACCATTAATATCTTCCTAATTATGGTTCAATTTTATTATGTCTCAGAATAGATTGGGATTGTTAGAATTTCTGGAACATTGTAGTAATTTAAGAAAAGCTCAAAGCAAGGTATGTTGGCTAAACTACTCTCTTAGAATTGAATTCAATGATGTTTTCATAAGTTTCAAGTATGATTGTCTGAAGTTCCTTATTCTATGTTCCGAGTTATTCCCAATAAATTCGATTGTCCTGAATAAGCAAAGTGTCGAGAATTATGTATTTAAAACGTGTTCCGAATGTTCCTATCACATTATGTTATCTTTTGGGAACATGTTCAAGAATGATATGTGTATTAAAATGCTATATCTTTGAGTTGTGTTTCAAATGAAAGTTATGATGCCAAATTGTGTGAGAAAATCCCAATATGCTTAAGACTCTTAATTGCTCATATGTGTACCTAAAGGCTTGATTGAAAATGTCTTATTGTGGATAATCTATAAAGATGGTTGAAAGTAAAATTGGGGATATAAAGTGTGGCCAATGTGCCAAGAGTGAAAGTTATACTTGTGGCCAATGATGCCAATAAAATGAAATGATGTAAGAATGGTTATGAAATGAGCCTTGATTCAACTATTCTGAATTGACTTCGCAAATAGAATTACCAAAAAGCTTATGAACTCAAGTCATGCCCGTATATGGCTATTTTAACAAATGCTATGCCTTTTGAGTATTTTCAATGTGTTTTGCGCTCTTACATATTCATGATTGGAAATTGTGTATTTCCCTTTTTGGGGAAAAGTATTTCAAGAATAAATGGTGTGTTACTTGTTGATGATTGTAACTTGCGCATCAATTGCCAATTATTTTACTCCATTTCTCGGAAAGAAATCTATTGTGCTTAAATTGTTCATTTCTAATGAACTTAAGGTTGTGATTTCCAGAATAGTATATATATTGATATGTGATGGTGATCTTTGAATTTGAAAGAGGTGAAAGTGCGGAATATCAAATACGGCCACTGTGCCTTGAATAAAGAATCTTGTGAATGGCCAAAAGAGCTAAGAAAATATTGTTATTATTATTGGTTGAAAATACTAGCGGAGATTTATACAATATGAAAGATGATAAGGTAAACACATTTGCACCTATGTTATTTTTGTGGATTATTCCCGTTATTTGGGATAAGATTGATGTGATAAAATTATTCCCCTTAATTGGGATGAGATTGATTGATATAAAAAGGTTGATGTCTCGAATAAGACAGCCTAGCCGATCGGGTCGTTATCGGACACCACGCCGCACACATGGTGGTGATTGTGCTGGAAATTGTAATTGAAATTGTGATTTTGGTTGATATCTTCAAATAAGACAACCTAGCCGATCGGGTCGTGATCGGACTCCGTGTTTGATTCACAGTGGAATATTTGCACAGAGATTGTAATTGTGGTTGATGTCTTCAAATGAGATGGCCTAGCCGGTCAGGTCGTGATCAGACTCCGTGCTAAAATTACGGTGGTATTGGTATTGATAGTAATTGTGGTTGATGTCTCTAATGAGATAGCATAACCGGTTGGGTCGTGCTCGGACTCCGTGCTAAAATTATGGTGGTATTGGTATTGATAGTGATTGTAGTTAATGTCTCTAATGAGATGTCCTAGTCGATCGGGTCGTGATCGGACTCCGTGCTAAAAGTACAGTGGTATTGATATTGGTGTTGTGAACATTGGTATTTTGAACAGTGGTATATCGGTGCTAAAGATCTCCTAGCCAAAAAAATAATATTATCATCATAATTTGTTTATCACTTCAAAGTGTTATCTTCATATTTTTGGAATTATTATGTTTTAGTTGGCCATTTGAATATCATTTATTGTGACTTGTTGTTTCTATGGATTTCCTTTCGTACATTGGTATTCTATTTTGAAAGAGGACAGTTAGCTTTACATACTAGTACTATTCCATATGTACTAACGTCCCTTTTGCCGGGGATGCTGCATCTTCAATGGATGCAGGTGATTCATCAGCGGTGCAGCTTTGGTCCTCGTTAGCAGTTACTCCCTATTCAGTAGTTTTTGGTGAGCCCTACTCTATTTCGGGCCCGATGTCACTTGATGTTACACTTTGTGTCTTGAGGTATAGCCGGGGCCATGTTGCTGGCACTTTCATACTATTCTTTTGTCATATTTAGAGGCTCCACAACTAGGTTGTGGGCGGTGTATGATGTTGGAAATTGGACTAGAAATATTGCTATTTGGTAAACATGTTTTTCTTTATACTTATAAACTTGTAATACTTTAGAAATTATGAACGAAGTTGCTAATGGAATGAATGGGAGTTGTTAATAAAAATATTTTCAGTGTTTGATTAATGGAGTGCATCTCCTCTTTATTCATGGATGAGTTTGGGTAGAAGAAAATCTAATAGGCTTGCTCGGCCGGGTTCACTCGGTTGAGCGCCGGTCGTGCTCCCCGAGTTTGGGGCGTGACACTTTAATTAATTGCCAGTCGCCCTAGCATAATGTTTAGTGTGTGCAGATGTGCCAGGTTCAAAGCATCTCCCAAGGAGTCGCACTTAACAACAGTAAAATAAATTATTAGATATCTCATTGGGAGTACATCACATGGTTTATGGTATCCACGTCTTAACAATTTTAAGTTTGAAGGTTTTTCAGATGCAAATCTTGCAGGAGATAAAGATGATAGGAAAAGCATAGGTGGAACTTGTCAACTACTTGGAAAATCACTTATTTCCTGGAACAACAAGAAACATGAATCAATTGCATCATCTACAACTGAGGTTAAATACATTGCCATCGGACAATGTTGTGCTCAACTACTTTGGATTACTCACTAAGTGACTATGATCTATCCTCTAAGCCTGTTAAAATTTTCTGTGATAATTCTAGTGCCATCTGTCTATCAAAAAACCCAGTGCATCATTCTAGGGCAAAGAATGTAGATATCAAGCATCATTTTATTAGAGACCATATTCTTAGGGTGACATTGAATTATCGTTTGTTAGTACTGAAAATCAATTAGCTGATATTTTCACTAAGCCTTTTCTAGAGGACAGATTTCAAAACCTTAGGAAGTTACTTGGCATTATCACTTTTTCAAAATAAGGCATTGGAATTTCGGTACTTTTCAAAGATTGCGTGTTTTAATGATTTTGGTAAAACAAAAACCTTTTTGTACTGTATATCTCATTATTACTGCCTGTTGCATTAATTAAGAACCTCCATTTTTAGCACTTCTTTCCACCTTTTTGGTAAATCGAGATGGAAACTGAATCAATCATTCATGTCTGTTCCTTTTCTCTGCCCCATCAGTCATGTCGGTTCTGTCCCGTCTTTTCACGTCTCTCTTCATCTCTATAAGTTTGCCTCTTCTTTGAGCCCTCGCTGTGTAATCTACTCCCTAACTCCCTAATGGCTAAAGCTTCGAAAAACTATAAGGCCCCATAAAATATTTCCTAAAAATCGAGATTTTCGTGACGCCGAAATAGGCTCAGAGGTTAATAGTAGTAGAAATTCTTCGCAGCGAGCTTGCACGCCACAGTTCGGACTTTTTGGATTGAACACTGCGCTGGGGAGTTGAAGGAAATATTTTTGCAGAAATAGGCATTTCTGCGGCCATTATGCGACCGCATAATCACTCTGTGGGCCGCAGAACGGCCGTACAGTGAAGCAGCTGTTTTGGCCAATTTTGAGGTGAATTTCGTGGCCAATTATGCGACCGCATAACCATTTTGCGGGCCACACTTTGGCCACATAATCGTCCTTGGACTTTTGCGGTGGGAGGTTATGCGGCGTATTATGCGACCGCAGAACAGGTCTACGGGCCGCATAACGGCCGTAGAGTGAAGCAGGCTATCCCAGTTCCCAGGGCCAGTTTTCGCGGTCATTTCGCGGACCGCACAACCCTTATGCCGCAGAACCTGTTCCGTAGCTTCATTTTTGGGGTTTTTAAACCCGACCCTTCTTCGTTAAAACATGTACCATAGCTCATTTTGAGCACATTTCTAATATTCTAGAGAGAGAGAGAGAGAGAGTTATTAGACTGAGGGAGCAACCTTCAATCTATTATCCATTAATTCTTGCTCAACCATTGGGGATTAACAAAGGAAGTCTTCACCCTAAAGGTAAGAATCTATGTCCTAGCTCTCAATTTAGAAATTTTACAAAAATGGGTTAAATAGAGAGACAAATATTGGGTGTGGGGGTTGTTGTCTTGCATGCATGTATCCTTGAAATATGTGGGAAGGTTGTGAGCTAAAAATTGTAGAGAATGGGTTGGGGAATGGTGGAATCTTTCACAAAAAGGGCCTTAAAACATTGATGGATACCTAGTGTTTGATAATATGCTCAAATGAGCTAAAACCATAATCATCTTCCTAATTTTGGTTCAACTTATTATATTTCTAAAATAGATTGAAGTTGCTAAGAATTTCGGATCATTTTAGAGTTTGAGAAGCTCAATTGAGGTATGTTGGCTAAACTCCTCTCCTATAACTAAACCCTAAGGTATTCATGCAATTTATGTAAAGTCCCGAATTGTTCATTATGAAAGTGGCTATTCCGAATAAGCTTGTGATGAAAGATATATGTACAAAATGTATCCCAAGATGATTTTACTATGTTATGTTATCATTTGAGGATATGTTCAAAGTATGGGCTGTGCGTTAATAATGTTGCGACTTCAAGTCGAGTTCAAACGAAGGATATTATGCCAAATTTTGTGAAAAACCTCTATGTGCCTAAGACTCTTAATTGCTCACATGTGTACTAAAAACATTGATTTATAATGCCTTGTTGTTGATGATTATGATGATGTTTGAAAGTGAAAAGGGTGCATATGGAATACTAAATGTGGCCATCGTGCCCAGAATGAGAATTACATATGTGGCCAATAGTGCCAATGAAATGAAAGAATGTGTGGACATTATGAGATGAGTTTTAGCTCCTTTACATAATAATGTCAGTAATGTCCTATGATCACCCGTGGCTAGAACAAGTAAGTGATAGTATGAACATGAATTGTGGCCGTTTTCCAAAACAGGAATAATGAATGAAATCCTGTGGACGGTCTATGAAATGCATAGGTATATTGTGTTATGAAATCCTGTGGACGGTCTATGAAACGTATAGGTATATTATATTATGAAATCCTGTGGACGGTCTACGAAACGCATATGTATATGGTGTTATGAAATCCTGTGGACGATCTACGAAACGTATAGGTGCATTGTGTATGAGATGTATAGGTATACGGTATGAATAAAAACTATGGACGGTCTATGAAATACATAAGTGTATAATATGATATGTGAACACTAAGGACGGTCTAATGAGACGCATTAGTAATGCAGACAATAGGTGCCACTTTCGTTGTCCTCGTTTGTACATGTTATTTCAATTACATTATATTATGTGTCCCATGTATAGATCATATGGCTCGGTTGACCTAAAAGAAGTTTAGAATGATAGAAGTATAATAAGGCTTGATATTTGAACCTACACGATGTTTTGTAGTCTTTTGATGTACTTTAAATGCCTCTTATTTGAGTTACCATATGTTTAAATGTTGTTCTGTCTGCCTTTCATACGAGTACTATTCCACATGTACTCATGTCCCTTTTGCTGGGAGCGCTGCATCTTTTAATGGATGCAAGCGGTTCCATAGCAGGTGTCATTGATTTGTGATAGCGGTACACTCTCCTCCTAGCAGACTTGGTAAGACCCACTTCACTTCGGGGTCATGTATCTTTTGTTTCTCATGTACTTTGTTGTTGAGGTATAGCCGGGGCCTTGTTGCTGGCATTATCCTATTACTCTTCTATATTTATAGAGGCTCTGTAGACATAGTGTGGGTTGTATTTTGGTGCTGGTGAAGTCAAACTAGTTATGTTGTGTTTGAATTACTTATTCCACTTCAGACTATGAAAAATGTGTCTGCAATTTGAGACTTTAAAATGAAGTAGCAAATGGTAAGGATTGGTATTGCAGTCATGATCACTATATTGTTTGACAAATGAAAAATATTATTCTCTTTATTCATGGATGAGTTTGGGTAGAAGGAAATCCAACAGGCTTGCTCGGCCTGGTTCACTCGGTTGAGTGCCGGTCGCGCTTCCCGAGTTTAGGGCGTGACAAAAACCCTCCTACCTCCACTCGCAAAAGCTCCTGGTCCAAAGGGAAAACCCCATCTCAACCGTCAGAACCAGTTACCAATGGCTCTGGCCACTCTGAGGTTTTCTCATCTTCTCAAGAAAACCTCTCCGATGATGCTCGAACTGAAAATGCCCTAGGAAAGTGCCCCATAGAAGAAGGAGTAGAAGCTTGCACCCCAAATAAAGTAAATATAGACATGGACAGTGCATTGGAGTCAGAGTTGAACTAATGGGATTCACCCAATAGAGAGTGTTCGTCACTTTCAAGGGAAAATCAATTGCTCATGAAAGAATCGTCAACCTGGAAGAGATGGAAGCCCTAAATTGCAAGGTAAAGGATTTCTTCAATTTTCAAGGATGGGAAAATTTCTTTGCTCTAAACCCTCCGTAAGTCTATGAAGATCTTATTCATATATTCTATGCAAATCTTTGTTCCCAAAAGTCTGATAAAATTGAATCAGTCATGCTAGGTCAACGTATCATTCTAGAATGTTCTACCTTTGATTCTCTATTTATGGGTAAAAGTTTTGGTTACTCTGCTTTGTTTAAAAACTCCTGGCCTGATCATTTTGAAGTGTCGTTTGAACAATCTAAACAATATCTTGCCAATTCCCTGTATGATCCTTTGCCAAATAAATTAGGACATAGTGACATTAATTTTGAAACCCCTATTCTTTCCCACATTATTGCCACCACCATTCTCCCCAGAACAGGATCCTACACAACCTTATCTCAAAGGGACACCACCATTCTACTGCCTTCTCACCAAAGCATAAGGTGAAACTATCCTCCTAGGTAATCAATTTTATAATTGAATGTGCTGAAGATCCATCGAGTCTCCCTTACGGAATGGTCATCACTCACCTTCTCGAGGCCTTCAATATCCCTCTCTCAAACTATCCCTATGTGTCTGTTTCCAAGTGTTATAATAATAGAGCATTTGTTAGCATGGGTTATGTTGTTGTGGATGGTACTTGGATAAAGAAGCAGGAAATTGAAGCCAAAGTGATTCCCTCCAGTGCCAAGATAAAGGTTGATACTTCTCAGGCTGCTATCAACAATCCTGAATTCCTTGCAAAGCTAGCTACACTTAATGAAAAGCTTACTACCATCAAAGATCTGCTCCTAACCACTCAGTCCTCAGTTAGCGATATCTACGAAGTTGCCAAGGAAACAGGATCTGACGTGTCCAAGCTGAGAGTCATGGTTCTGAAAACCGCAAAAAAGGCAGTGAAAGCTTTTAAGGAAGTTCATGATCGTGTTGATGGAATCTCAGTCACAATGAATGCAAGCTTTGATCGCCTCAAAGATGCTATATGCAACACCCTTACCTACTTTCTTTGTCAATGATCTGTGTTGGCTGCTTAGACAATTTATTTTGGATTTCCTAGATATTTTATTTTGCTTGCATGCATTTGGATACTATCTGGATGGCTGTAATTAAATTTACTATCTACTAATCTTATCTGCTAGTAGTTAAACTTGCTTATCTCTCTTTTTGATTGATGCCAAAGGGGAGAATATGGTACCACTAAATTGTAGGAGAAATCAGTAAGTTTCAAGTAGACTGACTAAAAAACGTCAATTACTGGGCAACAGAATAAGGGGGGGCCAACTCAAAATACCAGACACCAAGTTGAGGGGGAGCCGACTAAAGACACGAAAATACCTGATAACAAGTTGAGGGGGAGCCGACTAAAGACACGATAAACATGGAAGTAAAATAAATTAAGTTATTTTGTCTTCATCAAAAAGGGGGAGATTATTGGATATATGTTTTAATGATAGACAATAACTTACTTCAATTTGCAGGAACAAAATTGCAAAGAAGGAAGTCAGAAGAAATGGGAGAGTATCAATAACGAAGAAGCCAAGATTCTAGTGAAGATCTGGAAGCAATAATCAAGGAATCAGTTGTCAAATCAAGATCTAGAAGCAAGCATCAAGGAATTAATTATGCTGTGATTACGATTTTCATGGAAAACAAATATTTGGATCCAACTATTTAGGGAAGGCTCATCAATTAATCCATGTGGACTATTTACGGAGAATATTCAATCACACACATCATGGAGAACATCAATCATAATAGCTTGCGAAGGAAAGCAAATCACGTAAGCAACAGTCCAGTAAAGGAAGCTCCATCTTATTCTTGGAAGAAATCAATCTTGATTGATTCTGAGGATCAACTCCCTTGGGTTGCCCTCCATCTATGGATCTATCACACCTAGAAGACTGGAGTCCAATTCATATATATACAATAAGGGCTGCAAAGGAAGAATAACTTTGATCGAACCACTATCAATCTTTTTGTTCTACTCCAAACGAGCATTGTAGTATATTCTAGATTTACTGTATAACTAGGGAGAGAAGAAAGAGATAAAAATAACTAGTAAGGCATTGTATCGAGAAGCTAGGAAAGAACTAATATAGTGACGAAACTGTTAGTGTATATCAACACCAACCAACCTGTATCAAGAAACTTCAAATACTTGAAAGAGAACACCCTTGCAACCCAAGGGGACTGGACGTAAGATTTATTATGAATCCGAACCAGTATAAACATCTGGTATCATTTAATTTTTGTAATTTACTTTTGTGTATCTTGTTTACATCTCACATCAAGAATCTAGTCGAATAGAAAACAAATTAGTCGACTACCCAGTAAAAGAAATAAAAAATTACAATTTACCCTCTCTTGTACTTTCAAAGTCAAAGGTGAATCTAGTAGGAACTAGCATGAAGAAGCTTGAAATCGTCACTATAATATCTATTATCTTGTTGTATTGATTCTCGAGAATCGTTGGAGGTAGAGTTGACCATCATAGAAGTTTAACTAGTTCTTCAAAACGGTATGTAGGACTACCTTCTTTCTTGATATGACTTAGTAATAATGTCTCTGCCTACTTCAAAGGTTCCTGTGTTGTAAGATTGATTTATCCCAGGCCCCATTCAATAATGTTGTTAGTGTTCTTGTGCATTGTTCCAACCGGTGGCATTCGTTCAAGTTTGAGGTATTCCCAGATAGTATCCTGAAGTTGGAAAGATATGATTTGTGATCCATTCCGAGTTCAATCTTGGCATTTCCTAGAAATTGAATTTGCATTGCACTCATATATATGTATCTATTTCAAAGTTGCGCTATCATCGGCTGGGTACGACACTTATTGTGTAATTACCGATCACTTCGGTATGATGAGATATAATGTGCAATACTACTGAGCCCTTCTGTGGCCGGGTATGATTGAGCTCTCTATGAGGCCGAGTATGGAAATGATGTGCTATGAGAAGAATAAAGCTTTACCGAGTCCTCTACGAGGCTGGGTACAATATGAAATGATATCTCCCACAGAGTGGGTGAGTAAAATTATCTTATATTTAATACGTAGTCTCTATGAGTGGCTTAACCTTTTGTAAAGCTTGCATACTTTTAAATTTTATGATTTCTACAGTTTGCATCCCCATTGAGTGTCTTCGGTATTCATGTTGAAATCATGTATTCATATCTATTATGTTATGTCTTGGATTTACGTGCCTTCTCAGTCTTACATACTCAGTACATTTTTCATACTAACGCCCCTTCCTTTTGGACGATGTGTTTATGCCCATAGGTGCAGATAGACCCCGGTGACGTCCCTCTTCAGTAGGGTGTTTGTCCCAACTGTTGGTCATTGCACTCAACTTCTTCGGATTAGCCGTTCAAATATCAATAGGTACCAAAGTGTATGTTCAATTTATTTTGGGTATGGTGGGGCCCTATCCCGACCAAGTCATGTACTATGTTTTAGCACTCTTAGAGGCTTGCAGACTAGTGTTTGGTTGTATTTAGTGATTGGATATGACCATGTTGGAAACAGTTGTGAAGTTATTTAAATGTTGATGTTTCTTTCACAGTCAGTTGTCTATATTTTAAATTTCCTGTATTATTATTTGGAGGCCTCGTTGGCCTAGGTTTCATGATTAAAAAGATATCAGTGTGGACGTCGGTTCGCATGGGCCTTCGTGCGTCGTTTTCCGGTCGCACCTCCGAAGGTTGTGACAAACGTGGTATCAAAGCAGGTCAGTCCTACTAAGTCTGTAAGCCGCATCTAGTAGAGTCTTATTTATTGGTATGTCGTGAACTTTACTTATAAAGAGGAGACTATGATACTAGGATGAATACCTTTTTTCTGATCTAGGTCGTGTGATGGAGCTGAGTCATAAGTATTCGCTTCTAATCCCCATCTTGTTTGTTTTTATAGCGATGCCTTCCAGGAGACGCCATGCGATTGTTCAGGGATTGAATGAAGAGGTAGGAGAGGGTACCAGTCAGGTACCACCTTGTCATACAAATCAAGATGAAACTCATAATGAGGATGGTACTCCGGTTTCGAGGACATCACCACTACCCCCGGAACAACACACGGAGACTAGTGTAAGTCTTGTTCTTCCCCCGATTGCTTCTGACCAGGATTTAGATATGAGAAGTGCAATATAGTTTTTTATTCGATTAGTGGCCTCTCAAGCCCAACGTCAAGACCATGCCACCTTAGATAGAGCAATCAGTATGAGTGTTCGAGATTTCATAAATTTGAACCCTCCGGTATTTACAGGAACAGATCCAAACGAAGATCCCCTGAATTTTGTAGATCAAAATGCAGCGGACTTTATGAGTTATGCATACCACTGATACTAAGTTCGTAAAGCTTGCCTCTTAGAGATTGCGGGATATAGTTGTGACTTGGTATGAGACTTTGGAGCAGTCTAGTGGATCTCTTGCCCCAATAATAGGATGGAGGGAATCTTCTGAGGCATTCTTGTAGCAGTATTTGCCCGTTGAGTTCCGTCGAGCAAGACAAGATAGATTCTTATGGTTGGAGCAAGGAAATATAAGTGTCCGAGAGTATAGCATGTAATTTAACTCCTTGGCTAGGTATGCTCCTTCGGTTGTGGCTGAGATGACTGACTGAGTACATCGATTTATGGGTGGTCTGGGACCACATCTGATAAATGAATGTACCACAACTTCTTTGAATCTGATTATGGATATTGCTCGTATTCAAGCTTATGCGCAAAACTTGGAGGATCGCAAGAGGCTACGACTAGTTGCTCGAGAATTTGACCAGGGCCAATCTAAGAGAGCCCGGTCCATGGGTGACACAGGAGAGTTTCGAGGCACGTTTAGACTTCCATTTTCTCGGTATTCACCTAATTCGGTGGCTAACATGCCATCCCAGTCCCAGGGTCAATATCGAGAGCGGACCACGTATTTTGATTAGGGCCAGAATTCCCGAGGACAGATCTCATAAAATAGTAGGGATCATAGTAGGTAGAGACCCCCAATGCCGCACTGTGGAAGAAATCATTTTGGGCATTGCCGCCAGGGTTCAGATTCGTGTTATTCTTGTAGGCAGCCCGGTCATATCATGCGCTTTTGACCAGTGAGAAATGTGGGTGGCATGACGCTGCAAACGGGATCTGCAGCAGCCTCTTCATCTTCAGCGTATCCTTGTAAGCAAGGTATGCACCCACAGATGGGGAGAGGTAGAGGTAGAATTGAGTTACTATCTCGGGCGGACAACAGAACCGCATTTATGCGTTGTCCTATCAACAAAACATAGAGTCATCATCGGACGTGGTCATAAGTATAATATCTGTATTCTCCACTACTATGTATGGTTTAATAGATCCAGGCTCCATATTGTCGTATATTACTCCATTTGTTACTGGTAAATATGGTAAAGAACCTGAATTTTTACGACAATCATTTGAAGTGTCCATGCTCGTGGTAGTTAGGCGGGTATATAAGGTTGTGATGTGATGATTCATGATCACCATACTTTGGCTGATTTGAATGAATTAGAAATGATAGAATTTGATGTTATTATGGGCACGAATTGGTTGGCCTCTTGTTATGCTACGATGGATTGTTGGAAGAAAGTTGTTTGCTTTAACTTTCAGGGAGAGCTCGTTACCGAATGGAAGGGTGATATTGCAGCGCCAAAAGGGAAGTTTATTTCCTACCTTAAGGCTCGAAAGATGATCACAAAACGATATTTCTATCATTTGGTGCTGGTGCAGGATGCGGAGGCGAAGCCCCCAACACTTCAATCGATTACGGTTGTTAGTGAATTTCCTGATGTGTTCCCTGACGAGCACCCTGGTATTCCACCCGAGAGAGAGATCGAGTTTGCCATCAATGTGCCAGCCGATACGCAACCGATATCTCTTCCTCCATACAGGATGACTCTTGCCGAGTTAAAGGAATTAAAAGATCAGTTGAAGGACCTTGTCACGACCCAAATTCCAACTAGTCGTGATGTCACCTAACCCAACCCGCTAGGTAGTCCAATTAGCAACAATAATCCAATTCATTGAGTTTTATTAAGAAATGTAATGATAATATAACTGAACTTCTATACAAAGAATTTCCCAAGGACTGGTAGTACAAATCATGAGCTTCTAAGATTTAGAGTTTACAAAGCTGGTATGAAATAAATACATCATCCGTTTAAAATTTACGTGAACAAATTAATAATTCTAAAGCTACCAAGACCAAAAGGCAGTAATGACCGGAACGCAGGTACATCTTCAATGCCAACTCCCACCATACACAGCAACATCAACATAAAAAGTTTTTACGCAAGGTGCAGAAGTGTATTATGAGTACAACCGACCCCATGTACTCAATAAGTAACAAACCTAACCTTAGGTTGAAAGTAGTGACGAGCTGGGACAAAGGTCAGAGTCTAACACCAATAGCTAACAACAGTTCATAACAATATAATAAAAGTGATAACAAAAAATAACTCAGAGATATGATGCTCAGCTCATTCACATTTACGAAAAATAGTCATGCTTTTCAGGTATAATAGTAAATCCCAAATCTTTCACCGAAAACACCAAAAGAATGAGTAAGTCTGAAAACTGTGTTTTTTCCCAAAAACTTTCAATAACAGATAAGTTGTTTCATTATCAAATGGCAAGAGGAAAGTACATCTCCTTGCCTACATGTCAATGTGTATGTGAAGTCGTAAATTATCATATGCCGTCTAGTATGAGGAATATACATCTCGATGCCTATAAGTCA
Organism: Nicotiana otophora; assembly: GCA_000715115.1. Lineage (NCBI taxonomy): Eukaryota > Viridiplantae > Streptophyta > Magnoliopsida > Solanales > Solanaceae > Nicotiana > Nicotiana otophora. Next base: position 21,355 of record AWOL01S0034747.1, read on the forward strand.
AATGTACATGTCAGATCATGAATGTCACAATACCGTATAGTATGAGAAAATGTATCTCTATGCATGTATGTCAAATATGCATGTCAAATGCAACGCATCACAGTGAAGAACTTATGTACTCACACTCTCAGAGTACTCAACATCATTGTCTCGCACTTCCACTCAACACGCTCTGTCACTCAGCACACACAGTCACTCAGCACTAAACAGGGAAGATCCAGCCCTCAACACTCTCAGTCACTCAGCACTGTATAGGGCAGATCCAGCCCAGGGTAGATCCAACCCAAATATATCAATAGCAACTGCGCTCACTGTGGGTGTGCAGACTCCGAAGGGGCAGATCCAGCCCGAACACTATAATAATCCAATCATGTCATGAATCAATAAAGCATGTTGCGGCGTGCAACCCGATCCCATCAATATCACTCACAATTCGTCTCTCATTCATTGTATTGTTATTTAGATTCTTGTCCACATTGTGTTTGAGCCATGGGCTATACGTTGTGGTGACATTGGTATTATTGATTTTGGCAAGTGTTGTGGTATGTGGGCACAGTGTGCAAGTTGATTATTGTGTTGTGATATTGATACGCATGAGGTGGTATAACAATATGGGTCGATACGCATGCGGCGCGATAAGGTGGGCTTTATATATATGTGGCTAGTAAGGGAATTACTTGAAGCCACGCGGTGAGATATGGAAAAACGCGTGTAGCTATTACAGGAAAAATATTTGTAAAATTATGAAATGTGAATATAAGGAGTGGTACCTCGGTTGTGATTCTTGTTGTACATTCCATGATTAAAGAGGCTTGTTGGTTGAACAGTTCTTGTTGTTTTCTTCATTGTCTTACTTGTATTTGTCCATATTTGACTACTTATTGTTCTCATTATGTATTCACTTCTTGTTTTCTTTCTTGCCTTCAAACCTGTTAATAGCCTACATTATTATACTTCTTTATTATCATTCATTTCTTTGATCTCCGTTATTGGTCTTTATTATACTCTATTCAGTTTATCTTGTCCTATAGGTGTCTTGACCTGGCCTCGTTACTACTATATTGAGGTTAGGCTTGATACTTATTGGGTAGCGTTGTGGTGTGTCATACTATGCTTCTGCACATTTTTATGCACATCCACGTACATCTGCTCGTGTCGGGCGCTAGTGATTATTCAGCTATTTTCGGAGACTCTAAGGTATTCCTGCCTCGATCGCAGGCCTCGGAGTCACATTCCGCCATTCTCTTATTACTGGTTATCATCTATTCAGACAATGATGTACATTGAGTTTTTAGTACTTTCTATAGAGCTTATGACTCAGTTTCACCAGATTTTTGGACTTTTGTAGTTGTGATTCAATATTGAGATTTTTCTGAGACTTATCTGTTTATATCATGTTTTCAGTCTTTATTTCTATCATATTCTCTTGAATGTTAGGCTTATCTAGTCTTACAAACTTGGTGCCATCACGATATCCTAAGGTGAGAATTTGGGGTCGTGACTTGTTGGTATCAGAACTCTAGGTTCATAGGTGTTACGAGTCATAAGCAAGTTTAGTAGAGTCTTGCAGATCGGTACAGAGACGTCTGTACTTATCTTCGAGAGGCTACAGAACTATTAGGAAATTCCACTCCTTTGATTCCTTATCGTGCGAATTGGTTGACTTCGAAATCAGAATCTTTGACTTCTATTCTCTCACAAATGGTGAGGACACGCACTGTTGGATCCGATTATCAGACACTCGTTCCCCCTTCTAAAGCCGCACGAGGTCGGGGCCGAGCAGAGGCCGAGGAGGGGCACTTGGAACATCTAGAGCACCTGCCCCAGTAGCGATTGAGGAGCCACCAGTAGCTTCGGTTGGGGACAGGGACCCGACCCGCCTTTTAGTGCCCCTGGACTTTAGGAGACCCTAACATAGTTCTTGAGCTTGTTCAGCACTCTAGCTCAAACAAGATTGATTCCCTTTGCACCAACTACATCTCAGGCTAGGGGAGGAGCTCAAACTCCCGCGGCCCGTAATCCACAGCAACGGGTCCATATTGATCAAGCCCGGGTGTCATGCTAGCACAACTAGTTATTCAGTTCAGCCTGAGGTCAAGCCAGTAGCATCTGAGGAGGAGCAGAGGAGACTTGAGAGGTTCAAGAATTATGATCCTCCTACTTTTGGTAGCGCAGCTACCGAGTATGTAGAGGATTTGCTATAGAAGTGCCACCGTATTCTTTGCACCATAGGTATTGTGGAGGTGAGTGGAGTTGCTTTTACTATATTTCAGCTTTCAAGAGCAACGTATTAGTGGTGGCAGGCTTACGAGGAGGGTAGGCCAGCTGATGCAGCCCCACTCACTTGGGCTCAGTTTTCAGAGATGTTTTTGAGAGAGTTTGTTCCCCAGGCCCTCCAGGATACATGGCGCACAGAGTTTTAGCAGCTGCATCAAGGGACTATGATAGTGTCGGAGTATGCTATTATATGTAGTGAGTTGTCCCGACATGCACCTACTTTGGTTTGTTGCGGTTAGAGTGGAGGGGTACATTGGATTATATTTCTAGCAGGGTTGTGTCATTCCTTAAGGCACAACAGATGGTTGAGAAGGGGTGTGAAGCATATCTAGCCTTTGCGATGGATGTTAGTGCTGATACTCCTACCATTGAGTCAGTTTCGGTAGTGAGAGATTTCCTAGATGTTTTCTCAGTAGACCTACAGGGTATGCCGCACGATAGGGATATCCATTTTAGTATTAACCCAGTGTCGGGCACTCAACCCATTTCTATTCTACCATATCATATGGCACCAATGGATTTGAAGGAGTTAAAGGAATAACTGCAAGAGTTTCTTGATAAGGGTTTCATCCGTCGTAGTGTGTCGCCTTGCGGTGCTTCAGTTTTGTTTGTGAAAAAGAAGGATGGTACTATGTGGATGTGTATTGATTAAAGACAGCTAAATAAGGTTACATTGAAGAACATGTACCCATTACCGCACATTGATGACTTATTTGACCAGCTTCAGGGTGCAAGAGTGTTCTCAAAGATTTATTTGCGCTCAGGGTATTATCAACTGAAGATTTGGGATCCGGATATTTTGAAGGCTGCTTTCAGGACTCGGTATGGTCACTACGAGTTACTCTTGATGTCATTTGGGCTAACCAACGCCCTAGCAGCAGTCATGCACCTGATGAACAGTGTATTCCATCGATATATTTACTCATTCGTCATTGTGTTTATTGACGACATCTTGGTATATTTTCGCAGCCAAGAGCATCACGACCAGTATTTGAGGATCATGCTCCAGACCTTCAGAGAGAAGAAGTAATATGCAAAATTCTCCAAGTGTGAATTCTGGCTTGATTCAATGGCATTTTTAGGTCATGTGGTGTCTAGTGAGGGGATCAAGCTAGATCCAAATAAAATTGAGGCAGTTCAGAGTTGGCCCAGACTGTCTTCAGCTACTGAGATTCAAATTTTCCTTAGTTTAGCATATTATTATCGATGTTTCGTAGAGGGTTTCTAATCCATTATTGCACCTTTGACTAGATTAACCTAGAAGGGTCATCCTTTCAGATGGTTAGAGGAGTGCGAGGCGAGCTTTCAAAAGCTCAAGACCACTTTGACTACAGCCCCAGTGTTGGTGTTGCCTACGGGTTTGATAGTAGTCTATAATGTTTTAATTGCTTATCGCTGATGGTAGGCTATAATCTCGTGTTTTAGTCGCTTATTACACTCCAATTTACTGCACTTTAATTGAGTTTGAGGTGTAATCGCTAGTTAACTGCACCAATTATGTATTTTATGCCTTGTAGGAGGATTCTGAGCTATGTAGATATCACAAAATGAATTTCAGCTATTTGGAGCTTTGAAGTCTGAGTAAAAGCCCAAGGGATTAATCCGGGATCGCGTTCGGGGGTCGAACACCACGTCTGGATGTCTAAATCAAAGCAAAAAGCCGGACTCTGAGAAAAATGTACAACCGCGGTGCATGGGGCAGCGCGTGACGCATCGTGCCTGTGCAAATTCCTCCCTTCTGTCAGACATCAACTCTCTGGACTTTCCGAGCATGGCGCGTCGCCCATGCGGTGCGCCTGTGTAATTTTTACAGAGTATTTTACTATTTCCCGCAGGAAAAGGTATTTTTGTCTTGGCCCGACCCTACTTAGTATAAATAAATGTAAAAATGTTATTTTATGTACTTTTGACACATCTGATACCTAAGTAAGCCAAGGAGGAGGTGGAGAAGCAAAAGCTCAAGGATTTAATCATTCAATCCTCACTAAAGACAAGTGTTAGGATTGGTTTATGTTTTTCTTTAACTTAAACATTGTTATGATGAATTACTCCATATCCATGGAGTAGTTCTCTTTAGGGTTTGATGGATTTGGTGTATTGATACTTGTTTGTGGATAATTAACTCTAGTTTTATGCATTGAATCGTTTTGGATGTTTTAACTGTTGCATCTATATTCACTTGTTGATGTAATCGAGAGAGGTATATCTTGTGATATTGTTGCATAATATTTTGTAGGTTGAAGTCATTAATTCTTCTTAGTAATCAGAAGAGGCTAGTTGAATTGTTGATTAAACTTAGTTAGGAGGATAATCGAGAGAGGTTCTCCTAAAGGCCAATCCACTACGAATTCTTGCATATTTTCACGTGCTTAAAATTGGTTCATCTTGTGAGGTTTAGACTTAATCGAGAGAGGAGTTTCTACTAATCAATTGAACTAATAATTAAGTGAATTCGAGAGACTCACTTGAACATTAAAAGTGAATTATCTAGAGTTAAATCCCAAACATTTGTCTTGCACCTATCCTATCAACCCTATCTTCTCCCAATTGATAACTTCCTTTGCTTAATACTTGCGTTGATTGTCATTAGCCAATAGTATAGAATTTTAGTTAAATTTAGTTTTAATCACATAAACTTAAATTATTGATCATCTTGTATAGAAATCTAGCTACCAACTACGATAATACTGTTTAACTCCATTCTATGTGGATACGATATTTTAATTTACTATATTCGACTAGCAAGCATATTTTAGTGTATGTTTTGCGCTCGTCAAATTTTGGTGTCATTGCCGGGGAATTGGCAATCAATAGTGTTTGAAATAATTTGTAGTGCTAATTCAGAAATTTTTCTTTTTCTTTTATTTTATTTTTCCCTTTTTACGCTTGGTGTTCTTTGACTGTGCGCATGCTACATGTTAGATTGGTGCATGACTCGATCATCTGGTAAGGAATTACAGCCATACGAACCAGAAATCGAGAAACATATGCGACAGTTGTGGAAGGAAAGAAATCTCGCCTAGAAACCAGATAAGGTTGGGCAATCCTCAACCAAGGACGACATGACTGGAGATGATGATAATGTGGATTTGGCTGCGATAGAGGCAGCCCAACTTAGAGAGAAAGTTGTAAGGGATGCTGAAGAAGCAGCACTTAGAGATGCACAAATATCTTATGATGAGGAGAGGGCTCGAAGAATGGCTTAGAATCAACCCGTGGGTGCAGACCAGTTCGAAAATATAGCTCCCAGCCAAGGGAGACCACTTGGTGATTATGCTAGACCGGTCTACAACCAAGACCCGACAAGTGCTAGGCCACCTCTAGTGGCAGTTAATAATTTTGAGCTGAAGCAAGGGTTGCTCCAAAAGCTTAAAATAGATGCGTTTTCAGAGGAAAGATGAACGAATATCCAAATAATCATCTGATGGACTTCGAGGAGATAATGAACACCTTTGAATACAATGGTGCGTCACAAGATGCAGTTTACCTAAGAGCATTCCTCTTCACACTTCAAGATGATGCAACGCGCTGGCTTCGAAGCTTGCCCTAAGGATCGATTAGAACATGGGAGGAGATGACCAGAAAATTTCTTGCTAAATATTTCTCATCAGCTAAAACGGGAAGTTAAGAAGCAAAATGAATAACTTCTGTCAAAATGAGACTGAAACTGTGTTTCAAGCTTAGGAGATGTTTAAGAAGATAGTGTGAAAGTGTCAACATAGCGGAATTGAACTCTGGATGCAACTAAAGGACTTTTGGGATGGATTGACACCAACCTCACAGAGAACATTGAGTAATGCAGCTGGAGGCCCGTTGATGAAAAAGACTCCAGAGGAGATCGTCATTATTCTTGACGAGTTGTCTGAAGATGCAAATCAGTGGCCCTCTGAAATTGCTGAAAGAAGAAGATCAACTGGTGTTCACCAGGTTGATGCTCACACATCTATGTAGGTACAACTTGATACCATGGCGAAGGACATAAGGAAGCTGACCTTAGCTTCTATACAAAGTGAGAATCATGCAGCATGTGATATATGTGGAAGAGGATACCCTACTCATGAGTGTCAAGCTTCAATTGAGGAAGTAAATGCTGCGGGAAATTATAACTTCAATACAATGGGTCAGAAGCACCCGGGTTTTTCATGAAGCTCACCTGGGGGTACTGCAAATGCATGGGAAAAAAAACTCCAAATTTCAAGGAGCTCCTGGTTTTGTGAATCAGCCGAGGCCGCAGTCTTACATCTCGCGTTTTCATACGTTAAAGTTTCATCGTAAGTTAATCGACGTAAGCTCGGGGATGGGATTATCTTGAGATTATAAGTGTTTATGATATTTATAACAAGCGATAAGTAAGTGTCGTGAAAGATAAAGGGTGAACAAATCAAAGAAAATGAGTTTCGTTGAAGGTTGTCGATTTGGGATAAATACGGTCCGAGCTATAATACCCGATATTTATGGACTAGTGCCATACAAGGTACTATATGACCATAATAGTATGATATATAAAGTGTATTAAAAATGAGTAGTATTTTAAGTAATTTGAGATAATTCTTAATTATGTGGGTAATTGATTGATTATTGATTAATGGGAGATTAATTAATTAATTAAGGAATTAGTGATTAATAAATTAAGACTTGGATAAGTCCTAAATGCGGTTCCCAATTTTGTGACTCTTAAGCCACACTTCAAGGTGGCAAAATATTGGGAACTAATGGTTAGTCACCTTGCCAAAGTGGGGTCCACCCCTATAACAAAAATGCCTCCAAAAATCACTTAAGGAGATGGATTAAGATATTCAGTAACGGAAGGGATTTGGATTCTCAACAACTTCATACAAAGCTTAGTAACGTGACATTTTATGATTCAATAAGAATTCAATAAAGAATTCAAGAATTCAAGAATTAAAGCTCATAGCAACATGACATTTTTTGGCAATTCTAAAGAAGCCCGGTATAATCTTTCTCAAAAATATCATACGAATTTTTTCCTACTCCGATCTTGCCATCACGAATTTTGTCACAATTGTCGTGTGCTAGAAGGGTTGTCCAGAGAACCAGGTCAGGTATGTTAAGGCTAATCCCTTCCTTCATTTTGGCATGATCTCGTAATTACGTGTGTTTGAAAACTAGGCATAAAGAGAGGTGAATACTCCCGAATTTATATACATTATCCTAGTCTCATAAATTACAGTATTCTCCTTATCGGGACTTCATATTTAATTGAGTATTATCTTCTTCCAGTCAAGAGAGAAGAGAGCCTATATATATATAATATTACAGTATTTGCATTACCATCGAGCTATAATCAATGGGCAGGACCCTATTGGGCAACCTCTAATCAGATGGTAAGTTATATACCGAGCTTGCTATGGCCGAGCGCCTATGAGCTAGCCCAGTTGGCTGAGATACAGAGCCTAGTGTGAACGAGCGCCTATGAGCGAGCCTACTACGGCATAGCAGTTATATATATACCGAGCCTTATAGGGCCGGACAACTATTTTACTTACTATATTAAGAGAGTTGAGTCAGTATCAGCAGGTAAGCATATCTTCAGATTATCTTTGACTCCCAATTACTTTCAGTTATTATATTATCAGTTTAGTTTGAGCTTTCAGTTATTTTGTTGCGTTACATACTCGGTACATTATTTTGTACTGACGTCCCTTTCTCTGGGGATGCTACATTTCATGTGTGCAGGTTCAGACAGACAGGCGGGTAGACCTCCTCAGTAGGTGTTGCCCGAGTTCAGCTTTATCAGTAAGCTCCACGTCCTTCGAAGTTGCCGGATCTAGGAGTTTTGTGTATATATGTATATAGGTTATGAGTAGGTCGGAGCCTTGTTCTGATCACGGTACATCCATCAGTAGACGCTTGTAGACATAACCTGTCAGTTAGTGCAGTATGTTGGGCTTGTAAGCCTTGTATGTATATTTTTGTTTGTTTGTCAATTGTAGTAGTCATGACGGCCTTGCCGGCCTAGCTTTATATTGATGTTTAGTCAGCATTGGTTTCCATTTAGGTTCATATTTTTCTTTGCAAATTATCTTGCAATGTGTCCCATGGCCAAAGTATAGCATTATATGTTCAGAGTCCCTTAGTCGCAAGTTGGTACGCAAGGATAAGTAAGGCACCGGGTGCTGGTCTCGCCCTCTCCCAGGTTCAGGGCGTGACACGCAGTTTCAGCCTCAACAGCCAATTCCGTCTGGGTTAGAAGATCTGATGAAATCCTTCATTGTCAAGACTGATGAGAGATTAGATGCTCATGGTGCAGCTATCAAAGAACTTGGGATAGGTTTGCGTAACTTGGAGAGACAAGTGGGACAAATTGCAACTATATTATTTGAGAGAATCCCAGGTACTCTGCCAGCTCATATTGAAAAGAATCTCAAAGAAAAGGTAAATGCTATAACCTTGAGAAGCGGACAGGTGTTGAAAGATCCCACTCCAATTCACAAAGAAGTTGTGCCTGAAAAAGAAAGTGGGAAGGAGCTGAAAATTGAAGATGATAAAAAGACTGAGAAGCAGAAAGGCAAAAGGGGAGCTGAGAAACAAAAGAAGGAAAAGAATTCAAGAAGGGATGAATCTGAAGAGAGAAAGCACATGGTTGCTTTACCTTTTCCCCAAAAGCTATATAGAGAGAAGCCGGACGAGCAATTTGAGAGATTTATGGATATGTTGAAGTAAGTTAATGTAAATTTTCCATTTACTGAAGTTCTCTCCCAAATACCAGCTTATGCTAAGTTCTTGAAGGAAATCCTGACAAAGAAGAGGAAGATAGAAGAGACCTAAGTGGTCAAGCTCACAGAGCATTGCAGCGCAATCTTGCAGAACAAACTCCCACAAAGTGTGGAGATCTAGGGAGTTTTACTATATCTTGTTCGTTAGGCACTCTTAATTTTGATAAGTCTTTAAGTGATTTTGGTGCCTCAATTAATTTAATACCTTCTGTCTATTTATAGGAAACTGGAGAATGAGTTTGGAGAGATAAGGTCTGCACCGATATCTCTGCAGCTGGTAGACCAAACAACTATAATACTCGAGGGGATAGTGGAAGATGTCTTAGTTCGGGTAGATATGTTTGTATTTACTATAGACTTCATAGTGGTAAATATGGAGGAGATAAAGGAGGTCCCCCTCATCCTAGGAAGACCATTTTTAGCAACATGTAGAGCTATACTTGATATACATGATAGAAAACTCATGCTTAGAGTGGGTGAGGAGACGGTGATGTTTGAGATGAATGTAGCAACTGGAGTTAAAAAGGAGAAGCCAACTGCAAGTATTGAGTGGAGAGTGAAAAGCGCGAATGAGAAGGTCCGAGTGATTGAGAAAGATAAGTGTGGGGTGTACCCCAAGAAGGCTGAGAAGAAGCTGTTTGCATGGATGTGTGCATTAGTTCGGGCGCGTGGAATGGAGCCCGACTTCAACTCAGACCCCGAGTAAAAATTCAGGGAAGTTTTCTTTAACTTATGCTTTTTAATTGTCTGTCATGGGGACATGCCACAACTTAATGTGTGGGGTGGGGAAAATTGTATATTGTATGTATCTGTGTTAGTAATTTAGTTTTGTTGTTTTAGTACCTAGAGATAGTAAAATGAGAAAAAACCATAAAAAATTAAAAATTTAAAATTTTCGACTTTTCCAAACGATGGATATCATTCGACTGGTTTCTTTAGGGATGAAGTCGAAAGAAAAAGACAAAGATTTTCTATTGTTAGGTAGTGTAATAATTTTCCCTTGGTCATTCTTTGTGCCGCGGTTCTTTTTCAAAGGTTTTGCTTGAACCGGGTGTAGTTAGTTTTTATTTTTGTTAGGTGTAGGAACCCTTGTGCTATGATTCAAATTGAAAGCAATATCTCTTGACTTGGTTATACCTTGAGAATAGTGAGTGCTTTAGTTATGACGCTTAGGCTCAGTTTGCTTAATTGCTTAGACTAGAGTGTCTTGATAATCCAATCCTGAGTAAGTTTGTGCCATTTATGTGTGGTGTTTTGTTGTATTATGTGCATTGCATTTGACGTCTAGAACTTTCCCCGTGTGTTTACAACGCAAAATGGTAGTTTTGTTCAGTCTTGGAAGTGATATAGACATTTCTTTGTTGAGCCAATTATATGTTATTACCCACCTAATTGTGATGTATCTTAGTTAACCCCGTTGAGCCTGTAATCCTATTTCTTTGGCAACCACATTGCAAGACATACCCATTTGTTTGAATTGATCATGTATTTGAACCTTGTACCTCTCGTAAGCAGTTAAATTTGTTATGAACTTTGTCAAAGTTGAAGTGTAGGGTGATTGGGTTGGTTTTTGAGTGGAACTAATGAAATAAGGCGAAAAGCGCATTTTTTTGAAAAAGTAAGAGCCACTTGAATTGAGAAAGAAGAAAAAATAACTGTATTGTTGTGAAAAATATTCATTGATAAGTGGTAACTCTTGCTATAATCGTGCTTAAAGAAGTGGGAGCTAATGTATAATGATGTAAAGGTGGATTTATGGTTTGACATAAATGTGGGGTTTTGAATGATAAATTGTACTTATTAAAATTCTTAGGGAGGTGTAGTCACTCTTTTATCTAAATGTATCCTACCCGTCCGGCAGCCTACATTACAACCAATTAAAGTCCTATTTGACTGAATGAGCTCGATTAGTTAAGCAGTACACTACGGGCAACCTATGGTACAACTTTTGTGGCATATGAATATTGTTTCTGAGAGTGAGTGAATTCTTTCTATCTTGAGTTCCCAATTGTTCTTAATGTCTATTGTGTGTGGAACTACTCCCTTTTGTTGTGAGGGCACATGATTCATGAAGGAAAGGTAATGTTGCTGACCTCTGAGTTAGAGTAAGTGAGCGGGTTATAAATAACGCATGGTACTTTTAAGTCAAATCTTGAGGCGAGGATGTTACACTATTGTGCTTAATCTATTTTAAATATTCTTGGTGTAATGAGTCAGGGGAGTTGCTAAATAAGGTTGTGTCTATATAAAGTATGATTTGATTGCTCGAGGACGAGCAATGGTTTAAGTGTGGGGTGTTGATGGTAGGCTATAATCTCGTGTTTTAGTCGCTTATTACACTCCAATTTACTGCACTTTAATTGAGTTTGAGCTTTAATCGCTAGTATTTTGCACTAATTGTGTATTTTATGTCTTGAAGGAGGATTCTGAGCTATGTAGATATTACAGAATGGATTTGAGCTATTTGGAGCTTTGAAGTCTGAGTAAAAGCCCAAGGGATTAAGCCGGGATCTCGTTCGGGGGTCGAACACCATGTATGGATGTCAAAATCAAAGCAAAAAGCCGGACTCTTAGAAAAATGTACAACTGTGGCGCGTAGGGCGGCGCGTGGTGCGCCGAGCCAGTGCAAATTCCTGCCTTCTGTCAGACATCATCTCTCTGGCATTTCCCACTAATGCCCCGCATGGAGCGTTGCCCCTTGCGGCCCGCCTAGGCAATTTTTACAGAGTATTTTCCTATTTCACGCAGGAAAAGGCATTTTCGCATGGGCCCGACTCTACTTAGTATAAATACATGTAAAAAACATTATTTTATGGTCTTTTGACACATCTGAGACCTAAGTAAGCCAAGGAGGAGGTGGAGAAGCAAAAGCTCAAGGATTTCATCGTTCAATCCTCAATCAAGATAAGGGTTTGGATTGTTTTATGTTTTCCTTTAACTTAAACATTGTTATGATGAATTACTCCATATCCATGGAGTAGTTCTCTTTAGGGTTTGATGGATTTGGTGTATTGATACTTGTTTGTGGATAATTAACTCTAGTTTTATGCATTGAATCATTTTGGATGTTTTAACTGTTGCATCTATAATCACTTGTTAATGTAATCGAGAGAGGCATAACTTGTAATATTGTTGCATTATATTTTGTTGGTTGAAGTCATTAATTCTTGTTAGTAACCGGAAGAGGCTATTTGAATTGTTGATTAAACTTAGTTAGGAGGATAATCGAGAGAGGTTCTCCTAAAGGCCAATCCACTACGAATTATTGCATATCTTCACGTGCTTAAAATCGGTTCATCTTGTGAGGTTGAGACTTAATCGAGAGAGGAGTTTCTACTAATCAATTGAACTAATAATCAAGTGAATTCGTGAGACTCACTTGAATATTAAAAGTGAATTATCTAGAGTTAAATCCCAAACATTTATCTTGCACCTATCCTATAAATCATATCTTCTCCCAATTTATAACTTCCTTTGCTTAATACTTGCGTTGATTTTCATTAGCCAATAGTATAGATTCTTAGTTAAATTTAGTTTTAATCACATAAACATAAATTGTTGATCATCTTGGATAGCAATCTAACTACAAACCACGATAATACTGTTTAACTCCAATCCCTATGGGTACGATATTTTAATTTACTATATTAGACTAGCAAGCATATTTTAGCGTGTGTTTTGTGCTCGTCAACCGCACTCTAATATACTACACTTTAATTGAGTTTGATCTTTAATCGCTAGTGTTTTGAACTAATTGTGTATTTTATGCCTTGAAGGAGGATTCCGAGCTATGTAGTTATTGCAAAATGGATTTGAGCTATTGGAGCTTTGAAGTCTAAGTAAAAGCCCAAGGAATTAAGCCGCGATCGCGTTCTGGGGTCTAATACCACGTCTAGATGTCAAAATCAAAGCGAAAAGTCGGACTCTGAGAAAAATGTACAACCGCGGTGCGCCGCGCCTATACAAATTCCTGCCTTCTATCAGATATCAACTCTCTGGACTTTCCCACTAACACCCCGCATGGCGTGTTTCCCCTTGCGGCGCGCCTCTGCAATTTTTACAGAGTATTTTCCTATTTCACGTAGGAAAATGTGTTTTCGTCTGGGCCCGACCCTACTTAGTATCAATACATGTAAAAATATTATTTTATGGACTTTTGACACATCTGAGACCTAAGTAAGCGAAGGAGGAGGTGGAGAAGCAAAAGCTCAAGGATTTCATCATTCAATCCTCACTCAAGACATGATTTTGGATTGTTTTATGTTTTCCTTTAACTTAAACATTGTTATGATGAATTACTCCATATCCATGGAGTAGTTCTCTTTAGGATTTGATGGATTTGGTGTATTGATACTTGTTTGTGGATAATTAATTCTAGTTTTATGTATTTAATCGTTTTGGATATTTTAACTGTTGCATCTATATTCACTTGTTAATGTAATCGAGAGAGGTATAACTTGTGATATTGTTGCATTATATTTTGTTGGTTGAAGTCATTATTCCTTCTTAGTAATCGGAAGAGGCTAGTTGAATTGTTGATTAAACTTAGTTAGGAGGCTAATTGAGAGAGGTTTTCCTAAAGACAAATCCACTACGAATTCTTGCATATCTTCACGTGCTTAAAATTGGTTCATCTTGAGAGGTTGACAGTTAATCGAGAGAAGAGTTTCTACTAATCAATTGAACTAATAATCAAGTGAATTCAAGAGACTCACTTGAACATAAAAAGTAAATTATCTAGAGTTAAATCCCAAACATTTATCTTGCATCTATCCTATCAACCCTATCTTTTCCCAATTTATAACTTCCTTTTTTTAATACTTGCGTTGATTGTCATTAGCCAATAGTAAAGACTCTTAGTTAAATTTAGTTTTAATCATATAAATATAAATTGTTGATCATCTTGGATAGCAATCTAGCTACAAACTACAATAATACTGTTTAACTCCAGTCCTTGTGGATACGATATTTTAATTTACTATATTTGACTAGCGAGCATATTTTAGTGTGTGTTTTGCGCTCGTCAATCTCACTCTAATTTACTGCACTTTAAGTGAGTTTGAGGTTTAATTTTTAGTGTTTTGCACTAATTATGTATTTTATGCCATGTAGGAGTGATTCCGAGCTATGTAGATGTTTTGGAATAAATTTGAGCTATTCTGAAGCTTTGAAGTCTGAGTAAAAGCCCAAGGATTTAGTTGGAATCATGTTCGAGAATCAACGGGAAATAGTATACTTAACGGGAGAAACAAATCGCGAGCAAGAGGTCACCCAGGTGCGCAATCGCACACTGAGCGTGCAAGTAGAGCAGTACATTGTTCAAAGTGCGGGGCTATATGCACGGCCGCGCACGTCCAATCCCGACCCTAATTGGTATATATACATGGAAAAATGGTATTTTCTGAACTTTTGACACATCTAAGACCTAAGGAGGCTAAGGAGGAGTTAGAGAAGCAAAAGCACAAGGAGTTCATCATTCAATCCTCACTCAAGACACGAGTTTGGATTGTTTTATGTTTTTCTTTACTTTAATCATATTTGTGATGAATTACTCCATATATATGGAGTAGTTATCTTTAGGGTTTGATGGATTTGATGCATTGATATTTGTTTGTGGATTATAACTCTAGTTTTTATGTATTGAATCATTTGGGTGATTTAATTGTTGCACCTATATTCAGATGTTCATGTAATCGAAAGAGGCATAGCTTATGATATTGTTGCATTATCTTGTTGGTTGAGTTCATTAATTCTTCTTAGTAATCGAAAGAGGCTAGTTTAATTATTGTTTAACTCTAGTTAGGAGGATAATCGAGAGAGGTTCTCCTAAAGACCAATCCACTACGAATTCTTGCATATCTTCACTGAGCTTAAATTGGTTCATCTTGTGAGGTTGAGACATAATCGAGAGAGGAGTTTCTACTAAACATTTGAACTAATAATTGAGTGAATTCTAGAGAATCGCTCGAACATTAGAAGTGAACTAACTAGAGTTAAATCTCAGACATTTATCAGGCACCAATCCAATCAATCCCTATTTTCTCCCATTGGTATCTTCCTTGCTTAATTTTGTTCGAGTGTCATTCGTCAATAAGTTAGACTCTTAGTTAATTATAGTTTTTAATCGCATAATCTCAACTATTGATCATCTTGGATAGCAACCAAGCTATAAACTATGTAAATGCTATTTAAGTGTGTGTTTTGCACTCATCAAATTTTGGCGTCGTTGCCGGGGATTGGCAATCAATAGTGTTGGAAATAGTTTGTAGTGCTAATTCAGGAATTTTTATTTTTATTTTATTATTTTTCTCTTTTTACGTTTGGTGTTCCTTAACTATGCGCATGCTACAGGTAAGAGTGGTGCATGACTCGATCCTCTGTGAAAGAATTGCTACCTTACGACCCAGAGATAGAAAAACAACTACGACAACTAAGGAAAGAAAAAAATCTCCCTTTGAATTTAGAAAAGGTTGGGCAATCCTCAACCAAAGAAAATATGGCTGGAGATGATGACAATGTGGATTTGGCTGCACGAGAGGCTGCCCAACAACGAGAGAAAGCTGCAAGGGATGCTGAGGAAGCAGCTATTAGAGATGCACATATAATCTATGAAGAAGAGAAAGCTTAAAGAATGACTCAGAATCAACCTTTGGCTGCAGACTAGTTCAAACATATAGCTCCCGGCGCTTGGAGACCACTTGGCGATTATGCTAGACCGGTCTACAACCAAGGATTATCAAGTGTAAGACCACCTCCAGTAGCAGCTAACAATTTTGAGTTGAATCAGGGGTTGCTTCAAACACTGCAAAACAGTTGTGTCTTCAGAGGAAAGATGAACAAAGATCCAAACAATAATCTTATGGACTTCGAGCAGATTATGAGCACCTTTCAATACAACGGTGTATCACAAGATCCAGTCTACTTAAGAACATTCCCCTTCACACTTAAGGATGATGCAAAGCACTGGCTTCGAAGCTTGCCTAATGGATCGATTAGAACATGGGATGAGATGACAAGAAAATGTCTTGATAAATATTTCTCATCACCTAAGACGGGAAATTTTAGAAGAGAAATCCATAACTTCTTGCCAGAACGAGACCGAATCTGTGTTTGAAGCCTGTGAGAGGTTTAAGGAGATAGTGAGAAAGTGTCAACATAGTGGGATTGAACTCTGGATGCAACTCCAGGACTTTTGGGATGGATTGACACCCGCCGCATGCATAACATTGAGCCATGCAGATGGATGCCCATTGATGAAGAAAACTCCAAAGGAGATAGTCACAATTTTGGATGAGTTATTTAAAGATGCAAATCAAGGGCCCTCTTAGATTGCTGAAAGAAGAAGATCAACTGGTGTTCACCAAGTTGATGCTAATACATCTGTGCATGTACAGCTTGATGCCATGGCCAAGGAAATAAGGAAGCTGACCTTAGCTTCAATACATAGTGAGCCCCACACAGCTTGTGATATATATGAAAGAGGACACCCTACTCATGAGTGTCAAGCCTCAACTGAGGAAGTTAATGCTGTTGGGAATTATAATATCAATGCAATAGGTCAGAAGCACCAGATTTTTCATGGAGTTCACCTGGGGGTACTGCAAATGCATGGCAACAAAACAACTCCAAATTACAAGAACAAGGAGCTCCAGGCTTCAAAAATCAGTAGAGGTCGCATTTCAAGCCTCAACATTCCACTCAGCCAGGGCTAAAAGATCTAATGAAGTCTTTCATTATCAAGACAGATGAGAGATTAGATGCTCATGGTGCAACTATCAAAGAACTTGCCACAGGGTTGCGAAACCTGGAGAAGCAAGTGAGGCAAATTGCAACTATATTGTCTGAGAGAATTCCAGGAACTCTCCCTACTGATACTGAGAGAAATCCCAAAGAAGCAGTAAATGATGTGACCTTGAGAAGCGGGCAAGTGTTGAAAAATCTCACTCCAATACAAAAAGAGGCCGAACTTGAAAAATAAAGCGGGGAGCAGCTAAATATTGAAGTTGATAAGAAGAAGAAAGGCAAGAAGGGAGTAGAGAAAAAGACGAAGGAGGAAACTTCGAGAATAGAGGAACATGATATGAGCGAGCATATGCCTGCTCTACATTTTCCCCAAAAACTATATAGCGAAAAGCTGGACTAGGAATCTGAGACATTTCAAGATATGGTGAGACAGGTGAATGTGAACGTGCCATTCACCGAAGTGCTCTCACAAATGCCAGCTTATGCCAAATTCTTGAAGAAAATCCTGACAAAGAAGAGGAAGATAGAAGAGACCTCAGTGGTCAAGCTCTCAGAGCATTACAGTGCAATCTTACAAAACAAACTCCCACAAAAGTGTGGAGATCCAGGGAGTTTTACTATACCTTGCTCTTTAGGCACTCTTAACTTTGATAAATCGTTATGTGATTCTGGTGCCTCAATTAACTTAATTCCTTTGTCTACTTACAGAAAGCTAGAGAATGAAATTGGAGATATAAGGTCTGCACCAATATCTTTGCAACTGGCAGATCAAACAACTATCATACCCGAGGGGATAGTGAAAAATGTCTTAGTTCGGGTAGATAAGTTTGTATATCCTGTACACTTTATAGTAGTGAAAATGGAGGAGAATAAGGAGGCCCCCCTCATTCTAGGAAGTCCATTCTTAGCAACGGGTAGAGCAATATTGGTCATACATGATAGAAAAATCATGCTTAGAGTGGGTGGGGAGACGGTGATTTTTGAGATGAATGTAGAATCGGGGGTGAATCAGGAGAAGCCAGCTGTAAGTGTTGAGTTGAAGGTGAAGAGTTCAAGAAATAAGGCTCCAATGATTGAGAAAAATAAGTGTGGGGTGTATCCCAAGAAGACTGAGAAGAAGCTATCTTCATGGATGTGTGCACTAGTTCGGGCGAGAAGAATGGATCCCGACTTTGATTCAGACTCCGACTAGAGATTCAAGGAAGTTTCCTCTATCTTATGTTTTTTATTTGTGTGTCATGGGGACATTCCACAACTTAAAGTGTGGGGGTATGTATAGTAGTTTTAGTTTTACTTTTGTTAGTTTGAGTAGTTAGAGAAAAAATATTAAAAACAAAAAACATAAAACTTTCAAAAATTTTGATTTTTCCCGACGATGGATATCATTTGAAAGGTTTCTTGAGGGATTAAATTCGAAGGAAAAAGACAAAAAGATTTTCTTTTGTTAGGTAGTGTATTAATTCTCCCTTGATTTTTCTTTGTGACGCGGTTCTTTTTCAAGGGTTTTGTTTGAACCGGGTGTAGTTAGTTTTTATTGTTATTAGTAGTGGGAAACCTTGTGCTATGATTTGAGTTGAATACAATATTCCTTAACTTTATTATGCCTTGAGAATAGCGAGTGCTTTAGTTATGACGCTTAGGCTCAGTTTTTTACTCTTGTATATGTACCTTAAAGTGTATGATCTTAACTTTGCTTCACTACTTTGACTAAAGTGTCTTGATAGTCCAATCTGGAGTTAGTTATGTGCCATGTGTGTGTGAGGTTTAGTATTATTCATTTCATTGCATTTGATTTCTAGAACTTTCCCCGTATGTTTGCTAAGCGAAATAATAGTTTTATGCAGTCTTGGAAGTGATATAGGCATTTCTTTGTTAAGCCAGTTATGTGTTTACCCACCTAATGGTTATGTATCTTAGTTAACCCCGTTAAGCCTATTATCCTGTTTCTTTGGCAACCATATTACAAGCACTTGAAATTGATATAAACTGTGTAAAAGTTGAAGTGTGGGGTGATTGGTTTGGCTTTTGAGTGGAACTATTGTAATAAGGAGAAAGGTGCATTGTTTTTAAAAAAATAAGAGCAACTTAAATTGAAAAAGAAAGAAAAAAATAATTATTGTATGGTTGTGAAAAATATTCCTTGATAGTGGTAACTCTTGATGTAATTGTGCTTAAAGGAGTTCGGAGTTAATATATATTGATGTCAAGGTGGAATTTATGGTTTGACATAAGTATGGGGTTTTGAAAGGTAATTTATATGTATTAAAGTGCTTAAGGAGGTGTAGTCACTCTTATATCCAAATTGAATCCTACCCATACTGCAGCCTACATTACAACCAATTAAAGTGATACTTGATCCTTGACTGAATGAGCTCAATTGGTAGAGTGGTACACTACGGGCAAGCCT
Source organism: Nicotiana otophora (assembly GCA_000715115.1). Taxonomy (NCBI): domain Eukaryota; kingdom Viridiplantae; phylum Streptophyta; class Magnoliopsida; order Solanales; family Solanaceae; genus Nicotiana; species Nicotiana otophora. Next base: position 40,519 of record AWOL01S0034747.1, read on the forward strand.
ATGATGCATCTTTTGTGGCATATGAATGTTGTCTATGATAGTGAGTGAATTATTTCTATCTTGAGTTCCTAATTGTTCTTAATTTCTATTGTGTGTGGAACTACTCTCGATTGTTTTGCGAGGGCACTTAATTCATGAGGGAAAGGTAATGGCATTGACCTCTATGTTAGGGTAAGGGAGCGGGTTATAAATAATGCGTGGTGCTTGCAAGTCAGATCTTGAGGCTAGGATGTTACCCTATTGTGCTTAGTCTATTTTAAATATTCTTGGTATGATGAGTTATGAGAGTTATTTAAAAAGGTCGTGTCATTATAAAGTGTAGTTTGATTGCTCGAGGACGAGCAATGTTTTAAGTGTGGGGTGTTGATGGTAGGCTATAATCCCGTGTTTTAGTTGCTTATCGCACTCTAATTTACTGCACTTTAATTGGGTTTGAGCTTTAATCGCTAGTGTTTTGCACTAATTGTGTGTTTTATGCCTTGTAGGAGTGAATAAATAATATTTACAATGGCATGCATATGCGTATAAATGTCATACCATGCATAGGTATATGCGTTCATAACATCACCAAGCCTCTGAGGGCATCCCATCATATCGTCTCGGCTACTGTGGCCAAATCATCAACGTACACCAGCTGATCAGGTGGTGGTGCGTATATAACGCCGTAACCTTTTCCCATATCCCATATACATATATATATACATATATACGCGTATATAAAGCCATCTGGTCATGGGTCAATGTACATGTATAAATGAATGCAATGCATGAGAAGTACGTTAATAAAATCTTTCGGAATGTCATAAGACCATTATGTCTTTGATTAATATCACGAAATAAACTTTTTCAACTACGTAATTTTATGAGACCCATTAGCAGATGATAAAATAATTGGACACATGGGGAATCAAGAACATAAGAATCTCTAGCATTTCTATGAATAAAGTCATTTATGGAAGTTGCGTATTTTGCTCGTTTCATTTGTATCATTTGGATCATGCCAAAAGAAAGAAGGGATAGCCTTAACATACCTGGAGTAGGAAACATTCATGTGATATTCTTGAGAAGGATTACACCGTACACCTTTAGAACCTCAAAAACTTTCGTTGCTAAGGTACTAATAATTCTCGTAAGAAATTTTATTGAAAACTTGCTGGATTGAGTGTAGCATCTGATTTGTAATGTTTGAATTAGGAAAAGGTTATAAGATTTAGATGAATCCAAATGAAGCCCTTTTAAGTCTTGTTTATTGAGTGTAGCGTCTTGGTTATTTTAGGTCCAATTAAGCCAAATGTTGCCAAATCTCTTACACGTAAGTATCACATGTATATCACTTTAGATGCCACCTTTCAATCAAGATGGTTAGTCACTTAATTTGAGTGGGGGGCTGCCACATCATGCCACTTAGTCTTTATCATATATATATCCCTGATTAATTAGGTAATATCCTATTACCCAATAATCAACCAATTACCCACATAATTAAGAATTGTCTCAAATTACTTAAAATACTACTCACTTTTAATACACCTTAAACACCTTAGTATCATGGCCATGTGGTACCTTATATGGTACTAGTCCATAAACATCGGGTATTTTAGCTCGGGCCGTATTTTATCCCAAATTACCAAACTTCGACGAAACTCATTTCCTTTTGCTTACCCTCAATCCTTCACGAATTTACTCATCACGCGTTTGAAATAGCATAATGCTTATAATCTTAATATAACCTCATTCCCGATCTTACGTCGATTAACTTACTACAAAACTTTAACGTACGAAACCAAATACGGGATGTCATATCTCATTTCCGAGCTTTCATCAATTTACTTATGGCGTACTTTTACGTACGCAAATATGGGGTGTAACAATATTCTCCCCTTTGGAACATTCGTCCTCGAATGTTGACTGATGCACTTATCGTTCTCATAACCCGTAACTCTTGTGAATACTTTAATACTCTTTTTGCCATTTAGGCAGCTGTTCTTTGAATAAATCCAGCGTCCAGGGTATTCCCACTTGTAGGTCTCTTTCTCACACCACGGCATGTGGTCGGAATTCTTCTAATCTTGTAACTGTTGCTACCTTCTTTCATGCAGCTTGTACGATTCTGACCTTGTAAGTGCACCTATGCAACTCTTCTCTCCTTTTTCCTCCAGCTTTTAGCCAATCTCTAGGCTTCACTTTGTGAACATATACCGAGCTTGATAAGATGTCCCTATGGGCATCTATAGGTATACTGAAGTTCATCGCTCGGTACTTTGTTGAACTTACAAATATTGCTATACCTTATTTCATAGATCCGTTTATCTATCCTCATGACTTTACCACATCAAGGTAGGTCTTACTATACCATAACTCTTACTTTAATTTATCGTTGCTGAGGTCTGCTATCAAATTCCAGCATACTCTCATTTCTTATCTTATATGCATAAGTCTAAGTCCTTTAAATCGAATTCGGAGGTCGGTAGGTTGATTTGTGTTGTTTTACTGAAAGTTGGCAATTTGAGGTTTAGAAAATTTCCCAATCACTAGTCGGTAGGTTGATGAGTAATAGGTCTGTTATGCTATTTAGAACTTATCTGCAAAATTTGGTGTCATGGAGTTGATTTGATAGGATTCGGACGATTCGTTGCAATTCTAGAGGTTCTTGAACTTTTCTTTGAAATTCATGCTTTTTGATGTCTGATTCGTAGTTTTAGATATTATTCTTGTGTTTTGATCGTGAAAGCGAGTTGGTATGAGTTTTTTATACTTGTGTGGATGTTTAGTTTTGAGCCTTGAGGGCTCAGATGAGTTTCAGACATGTTTCGGAAAGGTTTGGACTGAAAACAGGTTGTTGGTGTCTCTGATGTCGCAATTGCTTGCACCAGCCTCGCAATTGAGCAAGTGAGGGTTAGGTATCTCAATTATTATGCCTCACCCGCAATTGCGAACATAGGCAGAATTGGGTAGGATCGCAATTGCGACATAATTTGTCGCATTTGTGATGGGAATATGGTTCGAAATTGCGAACCCAATGTCGCATTTGCAAAGTTCTCTTATGCTCTCAGTAGCCGCATTTGTGAGGGTTGCAATTGCGAACCCAGTGTCGCAATTGCGACATCTGCAACTTAACATAAGGGCTGAAAAGTCGGTATTAAGTCTCATTGTTCATATTTTAGAACCCTAGGCTTGGTAGGAGGTAATTTGAAGAGGGGAGTTTCATCTACAAACATTGGGTAAGTGATTCTAATTAATTTTCAACTATATTTCATGATTATATTTTAGATTTAACAACAAATATATGATAATCAAAGAGGAAAATTGGGGATTTTCGTCAAAGTTTTGAAAAATGAAGATTTGAGTTTTGAGAGTCGATTTCGACTCGGAATTGAAAACAAACACATATATGGTGTGGGGTTATGGGTAGTCAAAATCTACTCTTGGACCCATTTGGCTACTCGTTGTTCTCATTATGTGTTCACTTTTTGTTGCCTTTCTTGCCTTAAATTCTGTTATTAGCCTACATTATTTACTACTTTGTTATCATTCATTTCCCCATTCTCCGTTATTGGTCTTTATTATACTTTGTTCAGTTTATCTTGTTCTAGCATGTGTCTTTACCTCGCCTTGTCACTAATCTATCAAGGTTAGGCTTGACACTTACTGGGTAGCGTTGTGGTGTACGCATACTACGCTTCTGCATATTTTTGTGCAGATCCAGGTACATCTGCTCGTGTCGGGCGCTAGTTATTATTCAGCTATTTTCGGAGACTCCAAGGTATTCCTGCCCCGATCGCAGGCCTCAGAGTCACATTCCGCTATTCTCTTATTACTGTTTATCGTCTATTTAGACAGTGATGTATATTGAGAGTTTAGTACTTTCTATAGAGCTTATAACTCAGTTTCACCTGATTTTTGGAGTTTTGTAGTTGTGATTCATTATTGAGATTTTTATGAGACTTATCAGTTTATATCATGTTTTCGGTCTTTATTTCTCTCATATTCTCTTGAATGTTAGGCTTACCTAGTCTTAGAGACTAGGTTCCATGACGACATCCTAAGGTGGGAATTTGGGGTTGTGACACCGCTTCCTCAAGTGCCTTGAATGACAATATGTACCTTTCACTGAATGTAATTCACATACAAAATACAGTCTCGAATACCACAAGCTATCCTCAAATCAACATCCTCTCATGACCCTACCACGATCATGATGACTAGGAAACCAATTAAATCTTCTCAAGCTCGTACACACCAACTAGATACAAGAACCCGTTGCATCCCACACTTGAACAACTGAAGATCTACCAACACGTCTGTGTCCCCAATATAGACAACACCTCGAGACAATGATCGAGCATTCATGGCACCTCGTAGCCCATCCGCAGTATCAGAAATCATTGGTGCATAGTTGATACCGAGTGCACAATATCGTATACGAGTGGATGCAAGGGAATGTAAGACATGTGCTTCAAGCTCAATCAATGTCGTACAATAAGGAATAAAAGAAGTGGATTTTCCTAATTGTTCTTTAGCCTCGTAAAGATAAGTACATACTTCTTCATAACGATCTGCAAGACTATACTAAACTTGCTTATGACTCGTAGCACCTGTGAACCTAGGGCTCTGATACCAACTTGTCACGGAGATAGTCGTGATGGAACCTAGTCTCTAAGACTAGGTAAGCCTAACAAACAAGAGAATCTACTAGAAATAACTACTAGGAACATTAAATAAAGCCAATAAGCCTCACATTACATCAATGCTGAATAACCATTAAAACCCGGTAAACTGTAACGACCCAACCAGTTGTTTTGAGCATTTGTATCCTGTTAAGGTATTTGAAGTCTTGAATATCTTCATATGATGTATTATGACTTGGGTGAATCATCGGTTTTGGTTTTTAGGTGATGCGGGATTGATTTGGAAGAATGATTCTCAACTAGGAAGCTTTAAATTAGAAGAGTTGATGAAGTTTGACTTTTGTGTATTTGACCTCATATCGGAGTTTTGATGGTTCCGTTAGGTCCGGATAGTGATTTTGGACTTGGGCATATGCCTGGATTTGCATTTGGATGTCTGTAGAATGTTTCGACACTATTTGGCAAAAGTTGGAATTTAAAGGTTTGAAAAATTCATAAGCTTGACCGAGAGTTGATTTCAGTGTTACTGGGTTCAAATTGTTGTTCTAGGAATTGGAAAAGGGTTTTTATGTCATTCGGAACTTGTGTGCAAAATATGAGGTCATTCTGAGGTGACTTGGTATGGTTCGACACAAGATTTGGAAGTTGGAAGTTCAAAAGTTCATTAAGTTTGATTTGATGTATGATTCATGATTTTGATGTTGTTATATGTGATTTAAGGCCTCGAGTAGGTCCATGTTATGTTTTGAAACTTGTTGGTATAATCGGATGGGGTCTTGAGGGGTACGCATGAGTTTCAGATGTGGTTAGGATCATTTGGGAACATGTTTGTTGATGTTGGTTTTTGGCTTGGTTCTGATGTGATCGCACCTGCGGAAATTTATGCGTAGGTGCGGAGCCGCTGGTGTGGCAGGCAAAGTACAAAAGCGCAATTTGGATCTAAGGCAGGAGTCCGCAAAATCAGAGATTTCATCGCATATGCGAAGGCACAGGTGCGGTAGCTTTGGCCCAGAAGAGGAAAGAGCGCAAATGCGGAGCATTTCCTCGCACCTGCGATGTCACAGAAGTGGAGCATATTCCGCAGGCGTGAGAGATGGTCTAGTTAGTTGTTTACGCAGAAGCGAAGAATTATTTGTAGGAGAGACACCGCAAAAACGGCTGGGCTATCGCAGATGTGAAGATTCCTGGGCAGTGTCCATTTATTGAAGAGTTGAGCATTTCATTCATATTCGGAGTTATTTAGCTCGGATTTGAGCGATTTTGGAGGCGATTTTCGCTACGTCAATTGGGGTAATTGTTTTCTATTTGGTTTTGATTGTATTTCATGATTCCATCTTTGATTTAGGCATTTGATTGATTATTTTTAAGAGAGAAATTGGAGGTTTTTGTCCAAATTTTCCTAAAGTAGATTTTTGAGTTTTGAACATCGATTCGGAGTCAGATTTGAGTGAAATTAGTATGGTTGGACTCATAATTGAATGGGTTGTTAGAATTTGTAAGTTTTGTTGGGTTCCGATGTGCATGCCCGTATTTGACTTTTTAGTTGACCTTGAGTGTTGGATTAATGATTCGACCTTTATCGCTTGGGTTTGTTTCCCAAGGCATTATTTGATGTTTTTGAGTTGCTTTTGCCTAGTTTCGAGCAGTTCGGAGGTTGATAGGCATGGGATGGCATCTCTAAAGTGTTGTTTTGCTTGCTTGGTATTTGTTTTGTTTTGTTTGAGGTAAGTATCTTATTTAAACTTGGTTGAGGCACTAGTTGCCTGAGTTATTTGTGATATCTACGTGTTATTTGTGTGCACATGTGTGGGGATTGCGCCCATGTGCCAGTACCAGGGTATTTATCCATGCTCGGGGTAGTGCTTAGGCTATGATAAGCATAGAATTGACTGCTAAGCTTTAAGCTATAATGTTTCTAATATTTGTAACATTGTTTTGAACTATTTGAGCCATGTTGAGGTTACATAGAGGCTAATTCCCTGAATAAACTTGAAAATTGCTATTTCTGATATGAAATTGTCGATTTGACCTATGATAGCACACTTTACACATGCCTACACTTTAGCATGTCATTATACAATTCTGGGAGCATAAAATCTGATATGTATTCATCACATACATGTGTTCTTGTGACCACCCCAGGTAGATTGTGTTTTTATGTCTGTGACCAAGCCAGGCGAATTATGAGTATTAGCACGTGAGTTGTCCGTGCAACACGTGAGTTGTCCATGCAATTCCAGATAGTGATATCATGGCACGTGAGTTGTTTGTGCAGCATGTGAGTTGTTCATGTGGTTGATATTGAGCTTTTGACCATGTAGGGCAGATTATTATATTGAGCCTGCGACTATGCCAGGTTGATGGCACATTGAATTGGCCATGCTTGCGTGTAGATACAGATCCATCCCCCTAGGGTCACCTTCTCATGTTTCTCTCTTGATGGTGTACGCAGATTGTGAGAGACTTATGGGTTTCTGGTTGATGTGACCTCTGGGAGAGCTGTTTATTGTTATTTGGATTGGGTTGCACGCCACAATAGGCCTTATTGGCTTATCGTTATTTACATCGGGTTACGCGCTGCATAGACTGATATTTGGTTATGCGTGTTATCTTTACTTGGAAATCCTTGACTCTTTACGTGATTTATTTTCATACCTTCCTTATATGTGCGAGCTTTAAAACAATGAATTATGAGTACCAATGTGATTTTACTTGTATTTTCTTGATTTGATCATATATTTGTTCTATACCTGTTGGATTTAAGAACTTGTACAGGTGACTGTGAGTATCATTTATAATTCTATTTGTTATTACCTCGCCGAGGTTAGTTAGAACACTTATTGAGTACATGGGTTCGATTGTAATCATACTACACTGCTGCACCTTCCGTGCATAGCTTGGAGTTGATGTTGTTGTGTATAGCGGGAGCTGGCATTGAAGATGTACCTTCGTTCCAGTTATGGCTATCACTTTTCCTTGATAGCTTTGGATTCAAATTATGTTCATGTACATTCCAAATAGATGTTGCAATTATTTCATTTCAGTTTTGTTAATCTAAGTCTTAGTGGCTCATGACTTGTACTATCAGTCCTTGGGTTGTTGTGTAAAGGTTTAGTTGTTTCATTATTTATTTCGCATTAATCTCATTTGGAATATGTTGATTGTTATTTGACTTACCTAACAGGTTGGGTTAGGTGTCATCACGACTACTGGATAGTGAGAAGTTGGTATCAGAGCTCTAGGTTGATAGGTTCTATGAGTCATTAGCAAGTGTCTAGTAGAGTCTTGCGGATTGGTATGATGATGTCCATACCTATCTTCGAGAGGCTACAAGGTATGTAGGAAAATTTTCCATCTTTCTTTCCTTATCGTGTGGCATTGATGTAGCTTGAAGTGTATCTTTTGAAATTCCTTCGACTCACTCATATGTTATGTGAGCGCTCGGTATCAGCTATGCATTAACGGCTTGTGATTCCATGAATGAGGTGCGAGATATGTTTTCTGTGTTTTGAATTTGGGCCAGTCTGGAGGAGTTGAGGCTGGGTTTTGGCCACATCTTGAGCTTGGTGGTTTTAGTTTTGCGAGTATATGCTTTTGGACTCGTATGTCTGGTAGTATCCCGACGAGTAGGACTAATGTGTCAGTGGGTAGTTGGATGGATATATGATTAGTATGATATCACTATGGGGTGTGTTCATATGGTTTGGATGTGATGAGAAGAGTTTTCTTGGGATGTAGAAAGGACTATTGGGTGCTTTATTTCTTTCTTGATATGTTGTACAGCCTCGAGTTATTAGCATGTTTAGGGATCTTTCGTGTTGTTCATTTGCGGGATGAAATAGATTTATGTTTTGTTGACGAGCTTAGACTCGGATGGATTTAATGAATGTGTACTGGTTGTGACTATGATAGGTGCAAATTTGGGGCTAAGAAGGTGGGATATCTCCTGCAGGGGGTGGTCTACGGATGTGTAATACTTACGATGTTTGTGCGGAGAGTTTCTTTCTACCACTGGGTTGTGTGTGTTGCAATTTGAATTTTGATCGCTTGAGGAAGTTGACTTGACTGTCTCGAGGATGAATGTGAACTTAGCAGATGATTTGTGTTACATGATCTTATGAAGGATTTAGTTGAATTATAGTGCGGGATCATGGCGGTTATGGAGTAAAGGTATTGTGGTTATCGAATGTTTTGTTCAATAGGGGAGACTACTATCAGGGATCAGATTACATAGTTATGTGTTATGTTAGTTTTGGTCTGAGGCATATCTGCGGATCAGTTATGACTTGTAGAGGTCGGTTTTGAGGATGACTTGAGCAAGGAAATTTTGGGATGCATGTATTATACTTTTTTCGGACATATTGGAAATCTTAGAATGATTTGGGTTAATAATTTTGGTGAATGTAATGTGGTAAGGAAAGGGACTCGCTCGGTTACTTAGAGATGTGGGTTACTTCTTTAGATGTCGGTATGCTAATGGAACACGGGTTGTTTGGCTCTTTTGAGCGGTGCAATTCAGATATGAGCAGAGTGGATGACTTTTGCGAAGGTTCTAATGGGTTAAAAATTCATATGTGGTATTTGTAAAATTACCGGATTTGTATATGTATAAGATCTGAGATTTACATTGGATGGTACCGCGACTTGCGGTATTTATGATCACTACGGATTCTACATTTCAGCATTTGAGACGTTAAAGAAACAACTTTAGATTCACATAAGGTCTTTTCAGTGTGGGTATCTCGGTTGCAGTATTGTTGGGCACCTAAGAGGGCATACAACAGCTTATTGGCTTTAAGACGATGTGATTGCATGCTAGGATCTCCGATGCTGAGCTTTGGGGAAGGATCGTAGTGTGTTGGCAAGGAGAAGCGTAATTTTAAGGCAATTCGGATGGAACTCAAAGAAATACGTCGGGTTGGTAGTAGGTTGAATCCGTATATTAATAGAAATGATCGGTTCTTTTGGTTCTTATAATATGGTGAGGCTTTACTGATGTTTTGTGGCAATATTCTTGAGTTTTTGCAACCTGCGTGACTTGGTTGAGTTAGAGGAATTCAATGTTGATGGCTTGGTTATGCGCAAAAGGATTTTGAAGAGTTCTCGATGATTTCTACCATGACTTGAGATGGATATTTTGTACATGCATGGGGAGTTTGTTGTGTTTTGTGATTTTCTCTTGGATAGGCCCGCGTGGAAGGTTTCAGACTAATCGAGTAAGTGTCATGCTTGTGAATCAGGGTGGATAAAAGGGTTCTCGTGTTTTCATATGCCAACATGATAGATGCGGTACTACGTGTGGAATTGAGATTTTCATGTGCAAGTTGCGGTTCAGTTTCGAAGGGAAGGCATGAGTTCTTGGCAGTACATATGGTTTTAGATGTTTAGAAGAATGATGGTATTATTTGATATCACCTGAGAAGAGTGCGCATTTCTGAAGGCGCACTATGTTTTAACTAACGGAAACTTCTTAGGTATTGTGGTACTCGCCTAGTTGATCGACTGCTAATGTTCAGATTTTTGCTATGTGGCACGGATGAATTGATGTTTGGCTATAAATGTATATTTTTAATGCAGTGCATACCTTACATTTTAGTATTTCAATGATTAATTGTGCGATGTTTGAGCTTAATTGAGTTGTTTTTATGTGTAGGATGATTGGAATACAGAAAGGATTGAAAGCTGCACAAAACGATGTTGAAGACACATGAAAAGAGCACGAGAAGGGGAAAATTGGATTAAGGAAAGGGTACTGCACCCCAGACTAGGCCTTTCCTGGTCTAAAGCCCGATCAACTGTGCCCTAGACCATACCTCAACTGGTCTAAAGCCTGGTCCACCTGGCTACAGACTAGGTCTTGCCAGGTCTAAAGCATGGTGCCTCAGTCCGCAAATAAATTGTTTTCTACTCAATTTTGGACTTGGAGACTCCTACCCTAGCCTTTAAATCTAGCCTAAACGTCATTATTATGGAGGTTGGACGTTTTTGAGAAATCTTTTGACTAAGAAGAGCACAGAGCCGCTGTGGAGGCCGGATTTTATCTTTTCTTCCACCAAACTTTGTAATTATTATGTTTCTTTGTATGATTTGTTGTTTGGCTACCATGTCTATGTGGAGCTAAACTTCACATTCTAGGGTTGTGGTTCTTTCATGAGTATTGTTATTCAAATATTAATTTTGATTTTTTAGTTTATCGTATTGGTTTATTTATTCAATCATGCGCTTAATTATTTGACTGCTTGATCGTAATTAAATACTATCTACGAATCTAGAGTTGAACTCGAAAGTGGGAATTCTAGGTTGCACATAGGATTGAGTAGAGCAAGTTCTTGAACCCGGGCATCGGATCGGGTAACGGGTTCGCGTTTAATATAGATATATGCTAATTGCCTTTCTTGGTTATTATATGGGAATTACGAATGTGTTCTTGTTGATTCTAACTCTATAGACATATAGGTGTTAGGTTAGCTTGAATAGGCGAGTAAACGATCGACAGATTATTATGAGCAATATTAACCTTGTCAATCGATAAACCAAATAAATTAATTAGTCAATTCAATTGAAGAATACAATATGAATGTTAGATAGCCCATGGCCTAGATCGTTTTCATCGCATTGATAACATAAAAATCTGCTACTCTTTTATTCAAAGTTCACTATTTGTTTTTCTTTATTTTAATTAGTTTTGAATCAAATACATCTAGGTATAATTCTTTTTTATATAATTAGGATAGTCTAATTTAGTTAATAGTTAATCTTAAGTCCTTGTGGGTTCGACATCCGACTTTTAGTCACTTTATTACTTGATCACCGCGTATACTTGCGTATGCGTTTGGCCGCAATAAGTTTTTATAGTCGTTGCCGTGGATTTAGGAATTAGCTACTTTTCTAATATAAACTTTTATTTGTTTTTTTAGAGATTTAATTTGTTTTGCTGTTTTTGATTTTACAAGTTTTCAGATTGAATGTTGAAAATAAGTAACAGTTTGAACGATCTTCCACCTTTTGACCCTGAACCTGAAAGACTCATGTCGCGCCCCTTTTCTCGTGAAAGCATGTTTCAACGTGTGACAACTCTTTTAAAGGAGGTATTAAAAGAGAAGAGTTGTCACCTAATGATTGTAAGGTGCGTTAGGGCACCTATTTGCGAATAAATCTATTTGATTAGCCAACACCACCAAAGATCGGGTAAGGACTCAAATTACCTCGAAGAAAAGGTGTTAGGTACTCTTCGAGGTCCACAACTGTGGGTCCCGCCCGAACTTCAAACTATGTGGATTATGTAATAAGGCTAGGTGATCAAATAAATAAAGGGAAATTCAGAAGTCAAAGAGTCTTATTATAACACATGAGAATCGGTACAAATCGTGATGACTTCAAGGATACAACTACATTGATCTATGTTAAACGACTAAGTGTAAATAACAAGTATATAAAGAAAGGGGGTCCTATGATTTTTAGCCTAAAGGATCACCCCTTGCAATATAAATAATACTTTGCAACTCCCTTGAGGTAGGGGTTGCTCATTTTACTCAGCGGGCACAGACTATCATCTCCTGCTACCCGATTAATATGTTAAAGTTGTTTACCTAAAGGTGCTCTAATTCAATTCTAGGTCGTAACCTATGCGTGCACTACCTGTCCTATGCCTATGGTCCAGGAGGCTTTGGACCTCTATTTGGGTTGTTCTAGACTTCACTTTGGATGCTCAAAAATGATAAAACTAGCATGCATTCAAAACATATAGGATTACACATAAATGCAAGAAAGGGTTCAAGTTAACCTCCACACATAAATAACCAATAGCACGCGGGCAGATTCAGCAATAGACAGCTTTCAGGATCAAAACTTAAAGTCATATAGGCATGGTTTCTAGGTGATTATGGATTCCAGTATCGTACAAGAAGCGTTGCAACTTTAGTCTAACGAATTTTCAAATTAAAGTCATTACAAACCTATAGGCATGATCTCTAGTTATCTACGTAATGAGGCAGTGAAACCATCCCTAAATTTTGAATTACGAATGCTGATTTTACAGACATGTTTCTTAGGTAGGTGACAGTGTCCTATAGCCAGGATTTCTAGTAGTTAACAATTGAAATTGATTTTATATACTTTATCCCTGTAGGTATGTCGTCTAAGTGTGGCAATGCGACGAAGCAACAAAGTAATTGATTAGTTGATTAAGATCCTATAGTCATGATATCTAAAGGAGCAGCCTACCAAGAGCAATAAAAGCAGTTGATTGATTGATTAATTGAAACCCTACAGACATGGTATCTAGATGGACATTAGCAAAATATGTGTTATTGTATCGTATAGGCATGCTATCTAAAGCGTTTAGCAGTACACCTGGAAACAAGTGTGGCAATTACTTGAGCCAACATGTTTTGACAAGTTAAGTGAAGTGTGTGTGTGATTCCAATAGGCATTGTTTTCTTTGTGTGCACAAAAATAAAGCATATCAAAGCAAAGTAACAAGAAAAGTAAGTAGGTCCTATAGGAATATTTTCTACCCGTCTATGAAAGAATTAGGATACACCCAACCCCCAACCCCTTTTTCACTAATCTCCCCATCGTTTGTTTACAAATTATTACATGCCCAGAATGAAATAATACATATTTAAAGATGACAAATTATAGAGTGAAACAAGTACAAGCCCGCTAAGGCAATCACAAACCCAATACAAAGTAACCCAGGGATATCCCAGGCCTTCAATAGCCATACTCCCGGACAAAGCAGCATGCCCAAACCACAGGCTCTCAAGAAAACAGCTAAAGTGTCACAAGATAATATAATATTTTCGCAAAATATTTTGATAAGTCTTTATGTGATTGTGGTGGCTCGATTAATTTAATACCTTTGTCTATTTACAAGAAAATGGAGAATGAGCTTGGAAACATAAGGTCTGCACCAATATTTTTTCAGATGGCAGACCAAACAACTATAATCCCCGAGGGGATAGTGGAATATGTCTTAGTTCGGGTAGATAAGTTTGTATTTCTTGTAGATTTCATAGTGGTGAAGATGGAGGAGAATAAAGAGGTCCCATATATTTTAGGAAGACCATTCTTAGCGATGGGCAGAGCAATATTAGACATACATGATAGAAAGCTCATGCTTAGAGTGGGTGATGAGACGGTGACTTTCGAGATGAATATGGATATGGGGTGAGAAAGAAGAAGCCATATGCAAGTGTAGAGTGGAGAGTGAAAAGCTCGAAAGAGAAGGTCCCAGTGATTGAGAAAGATAAGTGTGGGGTGTACCCCAAGAAGGCGTAGAAAATGCTGTTTGCATGGATGTGTGCATAGGTTCGGGCGCGTGCGATGGAGCCCGACTTCAACTCAGACCCCGACTGAAAACTCAGGGAAGTTTCTCTACCTTATGCTTTTTAATTGTGTTTCATGGGGACATGTCACAACTTAAAGTGTGGGGTGGGGAAAATTTTATGTTGTATGTATCTGTGTTAGTAATTTAGTTTTGTTGTTTTAGCAGTTAAAGATAGAAAAATGAGAAAAACCAAAAAACTATTAAAACTTTTGACTTTTCCCGACGATGGATATCATTCGACGAGTTTCTTGAGGGATTAAAGTCGAACGAAAAAGACAAAAAGATTTTCTTTTGTTAGGTAGTGTAATAATTTCCCCTTGGTTTTTCTTTGTGCCGTGGTTCTTTTTCAAGGGTTTTGTTTGAACAAGGTGTAGTTAGTTTTTATATTTGTTAGGTGTAGGAACTCTTGTGCTATGATTTAAATTGAAAGAAATATCTCTTGACTTGGTTATGCCTTGAGAATAGTAAGTGATTTAGTTGTGACGCTTAGGCTTAGTTTTTGACTCTTGCTTAAGTACTTTAAATTATATAATTTTAACTTTGCTTAATGGATTGGACTAGAGTGTCTTGATAGTCCAATCTTGAGTGAGTTATGTGCCATGTGTGTGTGAGGTTTTGTTGTATTCTGTGCTTCGCATTTGATGTCTAGAACTTGCCCCGTGTGTTTGCAACGCGAAATGGTAGTTTTGTTCATTCTTGGAAGTGATATAGGCGTTTCTTTGTTGAGCCAATTATATGTTATTACCCACCTAATAGTGATGTATCTTAGTTAACCCCGTTGAGCCTGTAATCCTGTTTCTGTGGCAACCCCAGTGCAAGCCCTACCCATTTGTTTGAATTGACCATATATTTGAACCTTGTACATCTCATGAGCACTTAAATTTGTTAGGAACTTTGTAAAAGTTGAAGTATGGGGTGATTGGTTTGGCTTTTGAGTAGAACTAATGAAATAAGGAGAAAGGTGCACTGTTTTGAAAAAGTAAGAACCACTTGCATTGAAAGAGAAAGAAAAAATTAATTGTATTGTTGTGAAAAATATTCATTGATAAGTGGTAACTCTTGTTGTAATTATGCTTAAAGAAGTGGGAGTTAGTGTATAATGATGTTAAGGTGGAGTATGGTTTGACATAAGTGTGGGGCTTTGAATGTTAAACTTTACGTATTAAAGTGCTTAGGGAGGTGTAGTAACTCTCATAACTAAATGTATCCTACCCGTCCCACAACCTACATTACAACCAATTAAAGTCCTAGTTGATCCTTGACTGAATGAGCTCGATTAGTAAAGAAGTACACTACGGGCAAGCCTATGGTTCATCTTTTATGGCATATGAATGCTGTTTCTGAGAGAGTGAATTCTTTCTATTTTGAGTTCCTAATTGTTCTTAAATTTTATGGTGTGTGGAACTACTCTGGTGTGTGGAACTACTCTCTATTATGGTGAGATCACTTGATTCATAAAGGAAAGGTAATGTCATTGACTTCTATATTGAGTAAGTGAGCGAATTGTGAATAATGCATGGTACTTTTGAGTCAAATCTTGAGGTGAAAACACCTTTTCCTGCGCAAAATAGGAAAATACTCTGTAAAAATTGTACAGGCACACCGCATGGGGCGACGCGCCATGCGGGGCGGTTGTGGAGAAATCCAGAGAGCTTGTTCTGATAGGCCGCGGGAAATTTTGGTAGCCACGGCACCCCACGCGCCGCTCCACGCACCGTGGATGTGGTGAATTCTCAGAGTAAGGCGTTTTGCTCCCTTTTTTATACCCAGGCTCAGTCCTTGACCCCTGAATGCGGTACCTGCTTAATTCCTTGGGCTTAGACATCAAAGCTCTAAATCACTTGAATTAGCTCCATAACATTTACATAACTCAGAATCCTCCTACAAGGCATAAAACACACAATTAGTACATAACACTAGCTATTAAAGCTCAAACTCAATTAAAATGCAGTAAATTTGAGTGCAATAAGCGACTAAAACACGAGATTATAGCTTACCATCAACGCCCCATACTTAAACCATTGCTCGTCCTCAAATGTACCATGCATTATTCACCACTCACTCACTTACTCAACATAGAAGTCAAT
Source organism: Nicotiana otophora (assembly GCA_000715115.1). Classification (NCBI taxonomy): domain Eukaryota; kingdom Viridiplantae; phylum Streptophyta; class Magnoliopsida; order Solanales; family Solanaceae; genus Nicotiana; species Nicotiana otophora. Next base: position 56,565 of record AWOL01S0034747.1, read on the forward strand.
GACATTACCTTTTCTTCATGAATAAAGTGCCCTCGCCACAATAGAGAGTAGTTCCACACACCATAAAATTTAAGAATAATTAGGAACTCAAGATAGAAAGAATTCGCTCACTCTCAGAAACAACATTCATAGCCACAAAAGAAGAACCATAGGCTTGCCCATAGTGTACTGCTCTACTAATCGAGCTCATTCAGTCAAGGATCAACTAGGACTTTAATTGGTTGTAATGTAGGTTGTGGGACGGGTAGGATAAATTTAGATATAAGAGTGACTACACCTCCCTATGCACTTTACTATGTACAATTTAACATTAAAAACCCCACACTTATGTCAAACCATACTCCACCTTAACATCATTATACATTAACTCCCACTTCTTTAAGCATAATTACAGCAAAATTCACCACTTATCAATGAATATTGTCCCAACAATACAATTATTTTTTTCTTTCTCTTTCAATTCAAGTGGCTCTTACTTTTTCAAAACAGTGCACCGTTCTCCTTATTTCATTAGTNAATTTAGATATAAGAGTGACTACACCTCCCTATGCACTTTACTATGTACAATTTAACATTAAAAACCCCACACTTATGTCAAACCATACTCCACCTTAACATCATTATACAT
>AWOL01S0034751.1:12195-61040 GCA_000715115.1 Nicotiana otophora
TATCAGAATGGGTGTACCAGTTGAAGATGTAAAAAGTGCGCACAAGAAGGGATATGAGATAATTAGTGGGTTTTGAAATAGCGTGGTCTCGTGAAATAAGGTCACTTGGGATGAGTACGGATTTGAGTTCGTGATGTAATGAATGGAGCTATTATTATTTTTAAGGCAAGTTGAGAGTAAATTGAGAAAAGACGGATCGACTAACAATGGTTGAATCGGCACGATAGTGGCAATAATCAGTTCCTTCAGCGCATTGAATTATGCATGTGATTTGTAGCGGTACGTGCGAGGCTTGACGGCCGCCGTAATTGATTGTATTTGGAGGAATTCAAGTATTATGACATGTTATGTATAGAGGGATCCCAGAAGAGTTATGGTGGTTTAGATCACTACTTGAGGCCGGTATGTATGGTTTTACGGATATGGGAATTTAGTCACGTGTTGCAATGATTCTCTTGAAATTAGTTAAGAAGAAGGTTTTTATATGATGAAGTGTTTACCTTATTAGTGGTTAGGGAGTTATGATGGAATTCTTGTACTCCTGCGCATTGGCATGGTTAAGTGCACTAAGTAGCATGGGATTCGAAAGTTGAGGATTTAAGATTTCGGTTTGACAAGGATGTCAGGAGCTCGGATGAGCAGGAAAGGGATTTAGATGTTTTAAGTAAGATGGTATTGTTTTTTTTACATCATCTAAGGTTGTTGTTAGGTGTAAGAGACCTTGTGTATTGATTTGTGGATTCTTGATATGCTTTACAACATTAGTGTAACCGGTAGCATAGATGTGCAGACTTGTTACCTAGTGCGGAAGGTCGTGGGAGCGTGTCTCACGGAAAGATTGTGTAAGAGTGACATGTAGTCACTTGATTGAGTGAAGATTGAAACCAAGTATGAAGATTGTGGTAATATCGCTGATTCGAGAATTTATGCCTGGAGAGCGCTTGGTTCATTTGGTTTTCGACTGTGGAAGTATTGTTCCGATTATGATTGCTATTCTTGTATGTTATGGGAAAAGGGGTTATTATGGATACTTGAAAGGTTATTAGCCTAGTACGATGCGATCAAAATCGACTTGAGGTCTGTGGATGGATTTGAATATGAGTATGGGCTCTATATCAGGGCGGATGTGTTTATTTCAGCATAACCGCTCCCTATGGAGGAATATTCAGATGTTGGATGTCGTTTCGTCGTCGGTTATTTCATGTAATACTATATTGTGCCGCGTGAGTTGCGAAATGGCTTGATAATTTTCTTATGTTTTGAGGTTCCGCATAGCGATGGTGTTATGTGAGTAGGATGGCTCTCGAGATTCAGATCATATATCGCACCTTAGTTGTGCTTGAGTTTTGTAGCGTATGGCGCTGTCGATCCTTCCAAGGATGGTATTATGCACTTAGCGTGCTTGTGTCCGATGTTNGAAATGGCTTGATAATTTTCTTATGTTTTGAGGTTCCGCATAGCGATGGTGTTATGTGAGTAGGATGGCTCTCGAGATTCAGATCATATATCGCACCTTAGTTGTGCTTGAGTTTTGTAGCGTATGGCGCTGTCGGTCCTTCCAAGGATGGTATTATGCACTTAGCGTGCTTATGTTCGATGTTCAGATATTTTGTACGTAATGAGCATTCTAGCTCGGTAAGTATTTGCTTATAGATTCATTTTGTGCGGATCGGGTTGCACGCCACAACAGTGTGATGTTGATTACAGTTCCCTATATTCCATTTTGTGTGTTTTGTGTCCCATTTTCTGAGGAAGGTTCATGATACCTTTTCAGTTGTTTAATTATTCACATGGGTTGAGTAATCCTTTCCATAGTCTGTTTTCCTTATGTATCGCAATCGAGTCCGTAGCTTATTAGCTCATTATGGCGTCATATGAGACTTTTTGTCATGTCTGAGGTGGCTTATTGCCTGAGCAGCTTATACTAAGTGAGACGAGGTTATTGGATCCGGGATCAGTAGGATCGGATTATATGAAGTATAATAAAGAGTAAATACCATTATTTGGTCCATAATGAGGCAATGGTTCTTGTCAGAAGGAGAAACTCAATAATTTGTTGACTCAGCAGTTGGTTATGAATTTCTACAAATTTCATCCATCGTGGAAGCAGTTCAAGAGTTGGAACAAGAATTATATGTATCATGAGGTGTGTTGTGAACATCAGATTCGTGGAATTTCGGCTATTGTTATCGGAGGATGATATTATGATCATGTGAATGGTGCGGTGCATGGTCTAAATTCAACCAAGGTATGCGACCTGTATTGATGCATCGTGTAGTGATTGATACAGTGTTCGTAAGATGGAAACAGGCATGGTGGAGAATTCTGGATATTAGAATTGGGCTCTAAGGCTTAATCGCCTAAATAAAGGGGAGAATCTTCAGATTGACTCGAGCTAATGTGCTTAATTGGGTGTGGTAGCACAGGTAGGTGCTCGAAGTGTTAAACTGTGATTTTGGACAACTCCGGAACAGTCCTTAGCACGTTCGAGGACGAACGTATATTTAAGTGGGAGAGAATGTAAGGACCCAACCGGTCGTTCTGACTGTTAGAACCTCGTTTCCCTAAATGAAACTTCTCGTATGTGTTTTTAATGATTTATGACTTGTGGGGATGGTTGGTTCGGAATTTGGAAGTGTGTGAGTTGAAATCGGAACACATGGTTCCTTAAGTTAGCTTTAAATGGACAAGTTTGACTCCGGTCAATATTTTGAGAAAACGACCCCGGAATCGGGATTTGACAGTTCCAATAGATTCGTGTGATGATTTTGGACTTGGGTGTATGTCCGAATCGGGTTTTTGATAACCCGGGAGCATTTTGACGCTTAATAGTAAAAATCAACTATTTGAAGGTTTAAAATTCTTTAAATTTGGTTTGGAGTAGGATTTTGAGTAATTGAAGTTCGTTTGGAATTCCGAGTTTGGGAATAGTTCCGTATAGTTATTTAAGACTTGCACGCAAATTTTTGTTTCATTCCGAGTAGTTTAAGTATATTTCGGCGCATTGGAAGTAAATTGAAGAACTTGAAAATCTTAAGTTTGAATCAATTTGGTTTAGGTATGATTCTTAGATTTGATGTTGTTTTACGCGTTCCGAGAGTTCGAGCGAGACCGTTTCATGATTTCAAACGTGTTGGTATGTTCAGGCGGGGCTCCGGGGGTCCCGAGTGTTAACCGGACAAGGCTCGGACCAGTTTTGGGAAATTGATCAAGGACTGAACCTCCCAGCTACTGTCATAATCGCACCTGTGCTTGGACAGCCGCAGGTGCGAGCCACCAATCGCAAGTGCGAATGAGAGAAGCCTGCCCAGCCATCGCAGATGCGAAGCATTTGACGCACCTGCGAACGCGCATGTGCGATGGCCTTGTGCGCAGAAGCGAAAAAATGCGCAGATGCGAAGGGATGGGCGCACCTGCGCTTGCGCAGAAGCGAGCTCTTCTTCCGCAGTTGCGGAACCAGGAAAAGAGGGAAAATGCGCATCTGTGAGGAATTTCCGTAGGTGCGAAAGCCGCATGTGCGGTACCTCTTCCGCAGGTGCGAAAAACCTGTCTGGGCAGAACCTTATAACAGACGAAAACTCAGTCCATTTCTTTTTATTTTTCATCCATTGTTGGGCGATTTCATAGCTCTTTGTGAGGAGTTTTCAACTATCAACTTTGAGGTAAGTTAATTCCAAACTCCTTGAGTTAAATACATAGATTATAGGAAGATTATAACTAGTAAATCTTAGAAATCAAAGATTTATATGAAAAACCTAGATTTTTATAAAAATAAAATTTTAACCACGAAAATAGTTGTGGAATTTGGTAGAAATTATATATTTAAGTTAATTGATTATGGTTGGCTTGCCTGGCAGTGGTGTCCGGCGCCATCACGACCTTTTTGGATTTTGGGTCGTGACAACTTAAATAGATATATTTCAATAAAAAAGACCACCGATGATGAAAGAAATTAGAAAATAAAGTCGAATAAATTATAATATAGTATTAAAAATTAACTTGGTCAAAATTCAAAATGGAAGAAATATGAATGAAATAATAAGTATTCAAAATAAGTTGACATTTATTATTATTATTAATTTTCATCTATTCCAATAAATGGCCCTCTATAATTTTTTGTATACGTATAAGTTATTGGTTGTAAAATACACATTCAGTATTAGTTAGATTTAGACCTTACATTGTTACTTAATTATTCAGTTTTTCCCTATAAACTATATGACCTAGCCGTTCTTTCCAATAGCTCTAAAGAAAGATACAAATTTTTAATTAGTCTTAATTTGAAGACTGTTTAAAGAATTATAATAAAAATATATAACGATGTCGATCATGTTAGATTTAATATTATGTCACAGAAATAACTACTACCTCTGTTCCAGTTTATGTGATCTTATTTTCTTTTTGGTCTGTTCCAAAAAGAATGACCCCTTTTTAAATTTGAAAATATTTTTGCTTGAACTTACGATTCTACACTTAATGAAAAGCTTTTGTAGCCACACAAATACTCTGGGGTCCTTTTCGAATTGTTTAGGACCACAAACTCCAAAAGTCTTCATTTTTTCTTGAACTCCGTGCCCGGTCAAACATGTTCACATAAATTAAAACAGAGGGAGTACAAATTTTGTAAGCTTACCCCAAAGGATATGCCCTTCAAATTAATATAAAATATATGTGCTCAAATGTTTTACGTGTGAACCAGTTTCTTCTAAAAACTATATGACGACCTTCTTTATTCCAAATCACTAAAATAATATAAATTTTTTTTTATTGATGGCCTTTTGAAGAATCATAATAAAAATATATAATAAATATCAAAATTTAATTAACAAAAAATAGATATATCAATCATTTTAGATTCAATATCATGTTACATGAATTACTACAATTTTTGAAAGATTTTTTCCAAAGATATGCCCTTCAAATTAAGAAGAAATACGTGTTCTCCAATCGAAATGTCCATCATTTTACCTTTTAAAAATAAATTTTAGAATTGTTATAAAACTAATTATTGTCAAATATAACGACAAAGGAGTTAATCAATATTAGAATTATTTAAATACTAATTCCACTTGAATAATGATATATTGAAACTAAATATACTCTTCAAATATAATTATGAGTCACTCGCCGATGTATTTTACTAGCTTACTTTAGTATTCTTTTTGAATGCCTTTTCTCCTTTTCAGGGCACTTTGATTTTGTGTTCATCTGAAATTCATGGATTATTAGTTGTTTGCTATATGTGCAAAATTCTATCCACTATTTATATTTTCAATGACTATGTGTACTACTGAAACTGAAAAAGGAAGCATGCTAACTTTATTTATTAAAAAGTGGCATAAAAGTTTATGTTGAATTATTAAATGATGATTGGGGATTTCTATGAGAACTTTTTTTCTTAGTTGAGTTAGTTATACATACAATGTCAATATTAATGACTATTGTTGGGAACCTATACATTTATTTCATAACTCAAACACTTATTGAGATAGGATACACGCGCGATGCGCATATCCTGAACGATTTTTTTATTATATTGAACGTAAAATTCTTATTGGATAAAAATTATAATTACAATTAAATATTTAAAAATTGAGATGAGCTATTATTAACATTTGAATCAACAACGTTAAGAACAATCCTAATGTAATAACCCAACCGGTCATTTTTACTTTTAGAACCTTGTTCCCCTAAATAAAACTCTTTGTATGTGCTTTTATAAATTTATGACTTACGGGGATGGTTGGTTCGGGATTTGGAAGTGTTCGGGTTGAAATCGGAACACTTGGTTCCTTAAGTTGGCATTAAAATGCTAAGTTTGACTTCGGTCAACATTTTGAGAAAACGACATCGGAATAGAATTTTGATGCTTCCAACAGCCCCATATGGTAATTTTGGACTTAGGAGCGTGGTCGAAATTTTATTTGGAAGTCCGTAGTTAAATTAGGCTTGAAATGGCTATAACAGGAATTTAAGTTTGGAAGTTTGACCGGGGAGTTGACTTTTTGATATCGGGGTCGGAATTCAGTTCACATTTTTTTTATAGCTACGTTATGTCATTTACGACTTGCATGAAAAACTTTAGGTCAATCGGACATGATTTAATGTGTTCCGACGTCGTTTGTAAAAATTCAAAGTTTCAAAGTTCATTAGGCTTGAATCTATGTGTGATTCGTGGTTTTAGTGTTGTTGGATGTGATCTGAAGACTCGACTAAGTTCGTATGATATTTTAGGACTTGTTGGTATATTTAGTTGAGCTCGCGAGGGGCTCGAGTGAGTTTCGGATGCCTAACGGATCATTTTTAGACTTGGCTTGATAGCTGAAGTTTTGGTTTCTGCAGGTTCTTGTTTCCTTCTACGCGATCGCATGAGAAAGTATGCGATCGCGTAGGATTAATCGAAAGCTGCTCAGTTTTGTGCTTCGTGATTGCGTGAAGCGAGATGCGATCGCGTAGCTTTAATATTTTGTGACTCGCGAACGCGTAAAAACGGTCGCGTTCACTCAGAGTAACGGAGCAGAAGTGGAGGTCACGCATTTGCTCTATGCGATCGCGTGTAGAGGGCTGCGATCCTGTAGAGCTAAGAACTCTGTGCTTTGCGATTGCGTGGGGATATCCACGATCGCGTAGAGTTAATTTTGGGCAACCTTATTTTGTTCTTCGCGATCGCGTGTCTTTGGCCGCGATCACATAGAAGAAAAGCTTTGGCAGAATGTTTAAGTTCTGAAAATGGGACTTCGTCCCATTTTTCATTTTTAACGATTTGGAGCTCGGATTGAGGCGATTTTTGGGAGATTTTCAGAGCAAACATCGGGATAAATGTTCTTAACTCAATCTTGGTTAGATTACCCGAATCCATCACTATTTTTATCAGTTAATTGGTGATTTAAGTTAGAAACGTTTGAAAACCCTCTTGGATAGATTTGAGGATTTGAGGGTCGAATTGCTATTGGAATTTAGTCATTTTAGTATGGCTAGACTCGTGGTTGAATGAGCGTTCATATTTCGTAACTTTTGCCAGATTTCGAGATGTGGGCCCCCCGAGCTATTTTTGAGTTAATTTCGGATTTTATTTAAAAATGAAGTATTTTCTTATGGAATTGATTCTATAATTTTTGTTGAATGTATCGAATTAATTATGACTAGATACGAATCGATCGGAGTTGGAAAATCGAGGAAAATGCATACTACTTGGTTAAATTGGAGCAAATCTAGGTACGTGACTTGTCTAACCTTGTGTGGGGGAAATGTTCCCCTAGGATTGGTATTGAAGTGATAAATTGAAATGTGTTGAAAGTTGTGTACACGAGGTGACAAGTGTGTACATGGGCTAAATGTGAAAGATTATGTCTTTAAATTATGTAGATCGCTGTTGCATATTATTTAAATAATTTTTCCTTGTTATATTCTTCATCATTGATTTAAATATTTATATTTTAAATTGTTTGACCTTTTTCTGCTAATTGTTTTACCTGTTTAGTTGAAACTTGATTTCTTTTATTGTGTGCATTATTGAAGTTTGAATTTCTTTAAATTAAGTATTATTAATATGAATTATTTGATATTTTAAATTTGGTATTGAAGCAACGTACTAAAATTTTGAAATACTATTTTGTTGAGTTATTTATTCCCGAATATTTTTGTGAGATTTCGTACTCATTGTGATGGAGCCGTGAGCTCTTTATTATGGAAAAATACTACAGTTGAATTATTTTGGCATGAGCCGTGAGCTCTTTATTATGAAAAAATATTGTTGTTGATTTATTTTGGCAAATTGAAATATTTGGGCACTTGAGGTGCAAATTGTGATATATTGTGATATTGATACGCATGCGATGGTATAAGGTCTGGGTATTGAAACGCATGCGGTGAGATAAGGGTGGCTTGATACACGTGGCTAGTAGGGGAGACTACTAGAAGTCATGCGGTGTGATAAGGAGCTAAAACGCGGGATGCTATTTCGGAAAAAATATTTTATTTAAAATAAATTGTGAAGGCTCCCGCGGTGATATAAGGAAATGAGATATTGTGAATTTATTTATGATTTGGGACTACGAGGCGGTACCTTGGGAGTGCCCTTGTTGATATTGATTTATGGCCGCAGTTGCCTTTGATTATTGTTGTGATTTTCTTAAAGTTGAAAAGAATTTTATTTTATTTCCGCAAGGTATTAATTGCCATTATTTGGTGTAATTAAAGGGTGACATACTACTTGACTCATTTCCATTGTCATTTTATCTTATTAAATTGTTAAACATTTTACCATGCCATTATTTATTTTTTCAGTAAGGTCTGACCGGTCCTCGTCACTACTCTACCGAGGTTAGGCTTGGCACTTACTGGGTACCGTTGTGGTGTACTCATACTGTGCTTCTGCATATCTTTTTGTGCTGATCGAGGTACATCTTATCAGACTAGGCATCAGTAAACTAGCTGTACGAGGAGACTTCGAGGTATATCTGCCAGCATCCGCAAACTCTTGAGTCCCCTTCTATTTTACTATGTTGTCTTCTTTATTTTCTTTAGACTCTGATGTATAGAGACATAAAAAATAAATTCTTAGAAGCTCGTGACTTATTTCTACCGGGTTTTGGGAGTTGTAATTATTTGAATTGTAGTTTATTTATTTTAGATATCTATTATTATTCCGCATTGATAGACTTACCTAGTCTTAGGGACTAGGTGCCATCACGATGCCTGTGGCGGAAATTTGGGGTCGTGGCAAGTTGGTATCAGAGCTCTAGGTTCATAGGTGTTATGAGCCACAAGCAGGTTTAGTAGAGGCTTGCGTATCAGTACAAAGACATCTGTAGTTATCTTCAGGAGGCTATGGAACTGTTAGGAAAAATATTCACTTCTTTGATTCCTTATCGTGCGTAATTGCTGACTTCAAAATTCTAAACTATTATCTTTCTATTCTCTCACAGATGGTGAGGGCACGCACAACTCGATTCAATGATCAGACACCTGCGCCCCCTGTTGGAGCCGCAAGAGGCCGGAGTCGGGGCAGAGGCCGAGGAAGACCACGTGGTGCAGCCAGAGTACCTGCACGAGCTGCTGCACCAGAGCCACCAGTAGCTCCAATTGGAGAGCAGGCACCTGAGACGCCTGTTACTACTCCTACAATTCAGGAGACTCTTGCCGAGATTTTGAGCATGTTTGGCACTCTAGCTCAGGCAAGGTTAATTCCACTTGCTCCTGCCACATCTCAGGCCGGGGAGGGAGGGGGGAGCAGAAACTCCCGCCGCCCGTACTCTAGAGCCAAGGGCCCAAGTTGACCATGCCCCCAAAGTTATACCAGTGTAGCTAGTTATCCCAGTTCGGCCTGAGATTAGGACATCAGCTTTAGAGGGGGAGCAGCTCAGGCTCGAGAGGTACAAGAAGTACCACCCTCCCACTTTCAGCGGTTTCGCTTCAGAGGATGCCCATGGTTTCTGGAGGAATGTAACTGTATCCTTCATACTATGGGTATTGTGGATTCCAGTGGGGTTTCATTCATGTCATTCCAGTTTAGAGGAGCATCCTACCAGTGGTGGCGAGCATATGAGTTGGATAGTCCCACTGAGGCATCTTCACTCACTTGGACTCAAGTTTTCAATATGTTCTTAAGGGAGCATGTTCCTCAGAGTCTTAGAGATGCATGGTGCGCAAAGTGTGAGTAGCTGCGCCAGGGTTCTATGACCGTGTCAGAGTATGCGGTCTGATTTAGTGAGTTGGCTAGGCATGCACCAGCCTTAGTTGCTACTGTTCAAGAGCGGGTTCACAGATTTATTAAGGGTCTCCACCCTAGTATCAGATTCGTATGGCTCGAGAGCTAGAAATGGACATCACATTTCAATATGTGGTGTCAATTTCTATGAGATTAGAAGGTATACGGACTCGGGAGAGGGAAACTAAGAGACCCCGAGATTCTGGAACATATTATAATTCTCGTGCCCCAGTTGTAGCCCGTCATGGTAGAGGTTATGTGAGCCGTCCTATTCATTCAGCACTTCCAGTGGTATTTCGACCACTCCCAGACCTCAAGGTCTATATTATGCACCACCAGTGTCTACTGTACCTCCTGTATAGCGTGCTTTTAGCGGGCAGTCTAGTCGATCAGTCCCGAGCCAGTCCCAGCAGCCATGTCCTCCGAGGGCTTATTTTGAGTGGGGTGACACTCGTCATATAATGAGATATTGCCCTAGATTTAGGATGGGTGCACCTCCACAGATTTCTCAGGCCCCACCTATTCCACAGGGCCCTCAAGCTTCTCAGGTCATGATTACTGCACCAGTTTCCACTCCACCTGCACAACCAGCTAGAAGTGGAGGTTGAACAAGTAGAGGTCACCCTAGAGGGGGAGGCCAGGCCAGATATTATGCCCTTCCTGCTAGGACAGAGGCCGTTGCATCCGATTTTGTTATCACAGGTATTATTTCGGTCTGTCATAGAGATGCATCAGTCTTATTTGATCCAGGTATTTTGCCCCGTATTTGGGCGTATCACGTGATTCCTTGGGTTCTTATGTTTATGTATCTACACCAGTGGGTGAACCTATTATTGTGGACCACGTGTATCAGTCGTGTTTAATTGTTATCAGTGGTTTTGAGACCAGAGCTCATTTATTATTGCTCAGTATAGTGGATTTCAATATTATTTTGGGCATGGACTGGTTGTCGACCTATCACGCTATTCTTGATTGTTACGCCAAGACGGTGACGGTGGCTATGCCAGGTCTACCGCGGCTAGAGTGGAGAGGTACCTCGGATCATGTTCCTAGCAGGGTTTTTCATATCTTCAAGCTCAATGAATGGCTGAGAAGGGGTGTGATGTGTATCTGGCCTATGTGAGAGATGTTAATATTGATAGTCCTACTGTGGAGTCAGTTCCTGTAGTAAGGGATTTGCTTAATGTATTTCTAGCGGTTCTTTCGGGTATGCCACCCGACAGGGATATTGACTTTGGAATTGATTTGTTATTGGGCACTCAGCTCATTTATATTCCACCATATCATATGGCCCCAACAGAGTTGAAAGAATTAAAAGAAAGGTTACAGAAATTGCTTGATAAGAGCTTCATTCGGCCTAGTGTATCGCCTTGGGGTGCTCCTGTCTTATTTTTGAAAAAGAATGATGGTTCTATGCGGATGTGTATTGATTAACATTAGCTAAACATGGTTACAGTGAAGAACATGTATCCATTGCCACGTATTGATGACCTATTTGATCATCTTCAGGGTCCAGAGCGTTCTCTAAGATCGACTTACGTTTCGGCTATCATCAGTTGAAGATTAGGGAGCCAGATATCCCGAAGACTACTTTCAGCACTCGGTATGGTCATCACGAGTTCCTTGTGATGTCTTTTGGGCTGACCAACTCCCCAGCAATATTTATGCATCTGATGAATAGTGTATTTCAGCCCTATCTTGACTCTTTCGTCATTGTGTTTATTGACATCATTCTGGTGTACTCCCGGAGTTAGGAAGATCATGAACAGCACTTGAGGACTGTGCTTCAGACTTTGAGAGAAAAGAAGTTATATGCAAAATTTTCAAAGTGTGAATTATGGCTTGATTCAGTGGGATTTTTGGGTCATATAGTTTCGTCCGAGGGGATCAAGGTAGATTCGAAGAAGATTGAGGTAGTGCAGAGTTGGTCAAGACCTTCCTCAGCTACGGAGATCCGGAGTTTCCTTGGCTTGGTAGGGTATTATCGCCGATTTGTAGAGGGTTTCTCTTCTATTGCTCCATCTATGACCAAACTGACCCAGAAGGGTGCTCCGTTCAGGTCGACCGAGGAATGTGAGGAGAGCTTCCAAAAGCTCAAGACAGCTTTGACTACAGCCCAGTGTCAGGTTCAGGGTCTTATACTGTGTATTGTGATACGTCGCATATTGGTCTCGACGTAATGTTGATGCAAGACGGTAGGGTGATTGCATACGCGTCCAGACAGTTAAAGGTACATGAGAATAATTATCCGGTCCATGACCTTGAGTTAGCAGCTATTGTTCATGCCTTGAAGGTTTAGCGGCATTATTTGTGCGGTGTCCATTGTGAGATCTACACCGATCACCGGAGTCTACAGCATCTGTTTAACCAGAAGGATCTTAATTTGCGGCAGCGAAGAAGGTTGGAATTGCTTAAAGATTATGATATCACCATTCTCTATCATCCCGGGAAGGCCAATGTAGTGGCCGATGCCTTGAGTCGTAAGGCGGAGAGTTAGGGAAGCTTAACATATTTACCGTTAGTAGAAAGGCCTTTAGCCTTAGATGTTCAGGCCTTGGCCAATCAATTTGTTAGATTGGATGTTTCTGAGCCGAGCCGAGTTTTGGCTTGTGTGGTTTCCCAGTCTTCTCTGTATGATCGTATCAGGGAGCGTCAGTATGATGACCCCCATCTGCTTGTTCTTAAGGACACAGTTCAACACGGTGATGCCAAGGAAGTGACTATTGGAGATGACGATGTATTACAGATGCATGGCAAGCTATGTGTGCCTAATGTAGATGGTTTGCATGAGTTGATTCTCCAGGAGGCTCACATTTGGATGTACTCCATTCATCTGGGTGCTGCAAAGATGTATCAGGACTTGAGGCAACACTATTGATGGAGGCAGATGAAGAAAGACATAGTGGAGTATGTAGCTCGGTGTCTAAATTGTCAACAAGTGAAATATGAGCATCAACGACCGGGTGGATTGCTTCAGAAGTTAGAGATTCCAGAATGGAAATGGGAGTGGATCACTATAGATTTTGTTGTCGGACATCCGTGGACTCAGCAGAAGTTTGATGCAGTTTGGGTGATTGTGGATAGGTTAACTAAGTCAGCTCATTTTGTTCCTGTGATGACTACCTACTCTTTGGAGCACTTTGCTCGAATCTATATTCGCGAGATTGTCAGACTTACGGCGTATCGGTATCTATCATCTCTGACCGGGGTACACAGTTTACCTCACGGTTTTGGAGGGTTGTACAGCGAGAGTTGGGTACTCGGGTAGAATTGAGTACAACATTGCACCCTTAGACGAACTTGCAGTCCGAACGCACTATTCAGATATTAGAGGATATGCTTTGGGCGTGTCTGATAGATTTTGGGGGTGCTTGGGATCAGTTCTTACCACTTGCGGAGTTTGCTTACAACAACAGTTATCAGTCGAGCATTCAGATGGCTCAGTATGAGGCCTTGTATGGTAGGCGGTGACGGTCTCAAGTGGGTTGGTTCGAACCGGATGAAGCTAGGCTATTGGGTACAGACTTGGTTCAGGATGCCTTGGAAAAGGTTAAATTGATTCAGGATCGACTTCGTACATCCCAATCTAAAAAAAAGAGTTATGCAGATTGGAAGGTTCGGGATGTTGCATTCATGGTTGGTGAGCGGGTCCTGCTCCGGGTTTTGCCTATGAAGGGTGTGATGAGGTTCGGGAAGAAGGGCAAGTTGAGCCCTAGGTATATTTGGCCTTTTGAGATTCTTGAAAGAGTTGGAGAGATGGCTTACAGACGTGCACTACCACCTAGTCTCTCTGCAGTTCATCCGGTATTCCATGTTTCTATGCTCCAAAAGTATTACGGCGATCCGTCTAATGTGTTAGACTTCAGTTCAGTTCAGCAAGACAAAGATCTATCTTATGTTGAGGAACCAGTGGCTATTTTAGACATGCAGGTTCGAAAGTTGAGGTCAAAGAACATTCCTTCCATGAAGTTCAGTGGAGGGGTCATCCGGTCGAGGAGGCGACATGGGAGACCGGGCATGAGATACGCAGCTATTATCCTCATCTTTTCACCACTCCAGGTATAATTCTAAACCCGTTCGAGGATGAAAGTTTGTTTAAGATGTGGAGAATGTAATGACCCAACTGGTCATTTTTACTTTTAGAACCCTGTTCCCCTAAATAAATCTCCACGTATGTGCTTTTATAAATTTATGATTTGCGGGGATGGTTGGTTCGGAATTTGGAAGTGTTCGGGTTGAAATCGGAACACTTGGTTCCTTAAGTTAGCCTTAAAATGCTAAGTTTGACTTCGGTCAACATTTTGAGAAAACGACCTCGGAATAGAATTTTGATGAATCCAACAGCTCCGTATGGTGATTTTGGACTTAGGAGCTTGTTCGGAATTTTATTTAGAAGTCCGTAGTTAAATTAGGCTTGAAATGGCTAAAACATGAATTTAAGTTTGGAAGTTTGACCAGGGAGTTGAATTTTTTATTTCGGGGTCGGACTCCAGTTCTGAAAATTTTCATAGCTCCGTTATGTCATTTATGACTTGCATGCAAAATTTGAGGTCAATCGGACTTGATTTGATGTGTTCCGGCGTCGTTTGTAGAAATTGAAAGTTTCAAAGTTCATTAGGCTTGAATCTATGTGTGATTCGTGTTTTTAGTGTTGTTGGATGAGATTTGAAGACTCGACTAACTCCGTATGATATTGTAGGACTTGTTGGTATACTTAGTTGAGGTCATGAGGGGCTTGGGTGAGTTTCGGATGCCTAACAGATTAGTTTTGGACTTGGCTTGATAGCTGAAGTTCTGGTTTCTGCAGGTTCTGGTTTCCTTCTACATGATTGCATGAAGCGGGATGCGATCGAGTAGCTTTGATATTTTGTGACTCGCGAACGCGTGAAAAGGGCGCGTACGCTAGAGTAACGGATCAAAGTGGAGGTCATGCATTTGCTCTATGCGATCGCGTGTAGAGGGTTGCGATCGCGTAGAGCTGGGAACTCTGTGCTTTGCGATCGCGTGGGGATATCTGCGATTGCGTAGAATTAATTCTGGGCAACCTTATTTTGTTCTTCGTGATCGCGTGCCTTTGGCCGCGATCGCATAGAACAAAAGCCCGGGCAGAATATCTAAGTTCCGATTTTCCATTTCTAACGATTTGGAGCTCGGATTGAGGCTGTTTTTGGGAGATTTTTAGAGAAACAATTGGGGTAAGTGTTCCTAACTCAATCTTGGTTAGATTGCCCGAATCCATCACTGTTCTTATCAGTTAATTGGTGATTTAAGTTGAAAATTTTTGAAAACCATCTTGGATAGATTTGAGGATTTGAGGGTCGAATTATTATTGGAATTTAGTCATGTTGGTATGGTTAGACTCGTGGTTGAATGGGTGTTCATATGTCATAACTTTTGCCGGATTCTGAGACGTGGGTCCCACTGGCAATTTTAGAGTTAATTTTGGATTTTATTTAAAAATGTATTATTTTCTTATGGAATTGATTCTATAATTTTTGTTGATTGTATCGAATTAATTATGACTAGATACGAATCGATCGGAGTCGGAAAATCGAGGAAAAGGCATATGACTTGGTTAAATTGGAGAAAGTCGAGGTAAGTGACTTGTCTAACCTTGTGTGGGAAAAATTTCTCCTTGATAAATTAAAATGTATTGAAAGTCGTGTACACGAGGTGACTAGGGTGTACACAGGCTAAATGTGAAATATTATGTTTTTAAATTATGTAGATCTCTGTTGCATATTAATTAAATAATTTTTCCTTGTTATATTCTTCATCATTGATTTAAATGTTTATATTTTAAATTGTTTGACCTTTTTCTGCTAATTGTTTTACCTGTTTAGTTGAAACTTGGTTTCTTTTATTCTGTGCATTATTGAAGGTTCATTTTCTTTAAATTAAGTATTATTAATATGGATTATTTGATATTTTAAATTTGGTATTGAATCAGCGTACTAAAATTTTGAAATACTATTTTGAGTTATTTATTTTCGAATATTATTTTGAGATTTCGTACTCAATGTGATGGAGCCGTGAGATCTTTATTATGGAAAAATACTACTATTGAATTATTTTGGCATGAGCCGTGAGCTCTTTATTATGAAAAAATATTGTTGTTGATTTATTTTGGCAAATTAAAATATTTGGGCACTTGGGTGCAAATTGTGATATATTGTAATATTGATATACATGCGGTGGTATAAGGTCTGAGTATTGAAACGCATGTGGTGAGATAAGGGTGGCTTGATACGCGTGGCTAGTAGGGGAGACTACTAGAAGTCATGCAGTGATATAAGGAAATATGATATTGTGGATGGCTAAAATGGGAATGCTATTTTCGGAAAATGTTTTATTTAAAATAAATTGTGAAGGCTCCCGCGGTGATATAAGGAAATGAGATATTGTAAATTTATTTATGATTTGGGACTACGAGACGGTACCTCGGGAGTGCCCTTGTTGATATTGATTTATGGCCGCAGTTGCCTTTGATTATTGTTGTGATTTTTTTAAAGTTGAAAAGAATTTTGTTTTGTTTCCGCGAGGTATTAATTGCCATTATTTGGTGTAATTAAAGGGTGACATACTACTTGGCTCATTTCCATTGTCATTTTATCTTATTATATTGTTAAACATTTTAGCATGCCATTATGTATTTTTCCAGTAGGGCCTGACCTGACCTCGTCACTACTCTATCGAGGTTAGGCTTGTCACTTACTAGGTACCACTGTGGTGTACTCATACTATGCTTTTGCACATCTTTTTGTGTAGATACAGGTACATCTTATCAGACCGGGCATCAGTAAACTAGCTTTACGAGGAGACTTCGAGGTATATCTGCCAGCGTCCGCAGACTCCGGAGTCCCCTTCTATCTTACTATGTTGTCTTCCTTATTTGCTTTAGACTCTGATGTATAAAAACATAGAGAATAAATTCTTAGAAGCTTGTGACTTATTTCTACCGGGTTTTGGGAGTTTTAATTATTTGAATTGTGGTTTATTTTTTTTCAGATATCTATTATTATTCCGCATTGATAGACTTACCTAGTCTTAGGGACTAGGTGCCATCACGATGCCTGTGGCTGGAATTTGGGATCGTGACACCTAATTAACCAAAAACGTCTTTGATTTAACTAATTTGCGAAAACTTCAAGTCATTCTTTTCAAAATGTATAATAAAATAGATTATAATATAGTAGTAAGAGTCAAACTCTTAAAAATGCAAACGTTAAAAACAATAAACATGAAACATTAGAAGACAAAATATATTCGAAGTTAGTTGCCATTAATTAATTTTCTTTCTGGTATTCGTTCAAATAAATGACAACTCCCTATTGCGGGCCGCAGAATGTGTTTCAGAGCTTTTCACGACCCAATTTGCGGGCCGCAGAAGCATTATGCGGTCGCATATGCGACCGCAGAGTGTGTTTCAGAGCTTCATTTTTCTGGTTTTATAAACCCGGCTCCATTCTTATAAAACACTATTAGGAGTCATTTCGAAGGGGTTCATCTCATATTTTAGAGAGAGGTGAGAGCATCTTAGAGAGAGAAAGTGAAGGCCTAGTTATTTGTCCATCAATTCTTATTCAAGGTTTGAAGATTTTACAAGGATCTTGCTAGGGCTTCAAAGAGGTAAGAATTTCTAACCCTAGTCCTCAATTTCGAGTTTGGGTAAAGATGGGTGATTGGGAGTATGATGCTTGAGTGTAAGAGTATTATTTATACATACACGTACCAATAAGGTTTGTGGAAAGATTGTTGAGTTCAAATGGGTAAAGATTGGGTTGAAAATAGTAAAAATCTTCAAAGACTTTAATTAGAGATTTGACGGTCAAGTTGATGTCGAAATTTATTGAAATTTGTGTGGTTGGACTAGTGGTTGGATGGGCGTTCATAGTTTGTAATTTTTGTCGGGTTCCGAGGCGTGGGCCGATTTTTTAGTGCAATTTCGGATTTTGTTGGAAAATTAGTTTTTTCATATGGAATTAATTCCTATAATTTGAATTGATTGAATCGAATTAATTGTGACTAGATTCGAGGCGTTCGGAGGCCGATTCGCGAGGCAAAGTCTTATTGGAATAAAGGATTGCTTGGATTGAGGTAAGTAACAATTCTAAATTTGGTCCTGAGGGTATAAAACCCTGGATTATGTGTTATGTGATCGGTTTTGAGGTGACACACATGCTAGGTGACGGGAGTGTAGGCATGCACCGTAGGAATTGTGACTTGGTCGAATTCCATAGATTTGTGTAGTTGAATAATCTGTTGTTATCTGTACATTATCCATGTAGTAGAGAAATTGAACCACAAATCATGTTTAGATTATATGTTGGCACTTTAGGTATCCACATAGGTCATGTTCATGTTGAACTATCTGCTAAATTGTTGTTTTGTACTCAGTCACAGTTTACTTGTTTATTTTATCTTAGTCTCTATTGTCCATTATTGATGCATCATATCATTGTTGTTTGGGCTAATTTTCATGATTATTGAGATCCCCAGAGACTGGAGAGATTTATGACTGAGTGAGGCCGAGGGCCTGATTGTGAGATATTATACTATAGCAGGTGAGTTGCCCGTGCAGCACATGAATTGCCCGTGTGAATCCATATATTATAGTATAGCACGCGAGTTGTCCGTACAGCACGTGAGTTGTCCGTGCTGACCGGATATCATACTATAGCACGTGAGTTGTCCGTGAGGATCCAGATATTGATAATATAACACATGAGTTGTCCATGCAGCACGTGAGTTGTCCGTTAGGATTATAGCGCTTGGGCTGTAGGAGCCCCTCCGGAGTCTGTACACACCCCCAGTGAGCGCATGTACCTACTGAGTGCGAGTGCTGAGTGATTGAAATGGTAGAGTGACTGTGGTCCTTAGAGGTTGCATCGGATTTCATTCTTATTGCACTACAGTTGTCATATATCACTGTGCTGGAAATTTCTAAATGAAATTATCTTCCTTTTCAGCCAAACTTGATATGAAATTACTGTTGAGTTTTAAATGTTGAACATGAAAGCATGCCTATCCTCTTATGTTGGAAATTTCTATAATTAGACTTAGTTGTGAAGCTCGTCACTACTTTCACTTCTTTATTTAGTATTGTTACTTGCTGAGTTGGTTGTACTCATACTACACCCTACACCTCGTGTGTAGATCCAGGTACTTCTGGACACAGCGATTGTTAGTTCTCCGAGTTTTATCTGTTGGAGTTTATCGAGGTAGTTGCTTATCGTCTGCAGACCTTTACTCTCTCTTTCCTTTCAGTTTTGTACTGTTCTATATTTTTCAGACAGTGTTTTTAGCAGGCAGACTTTGTTATGATTTAGATGCTCATGTATTCAGTGACACCAGGTTTTGGGAATGTATTTTATGTCAGTGATTTGTGAGATTTTCTGTGAAATTCTAATATTATGTTTTCAAACTTAAAAGAAATTATGGTTTATTGAGGTTGTTGGCTTGCCTAGTATTGAGATAGGCACCATCACGACAGGTTAGGAATTTTGGGTCGTGACACTAATACTATATTAAAAGCACGAAGCCCCTTATAGAAATATCGTTTGCCTTTTTTACCCTTTAAAAATAGATTTCACATTGTTCAAATTTGTAATTGTAATTTACTTAATCTTTTTTAATATTTAAGACTTAATCAACAAAATTTTATTTATTAAATTCTTAATTATTTGAACTAGGTAAAAACTCCTAATATTGAGGAATCTAAAATGGAGTTTGCTTTTACTTATACAACTTTTTTTCCATATTTAAATTACGTAAGTATTTTCCTTAAATGTTTCCAAGTGTTTATCACGTTATGCATTTAGTCTTCATTTGAGTTTTGTAGTACTAACCACGTAAGTGTCACGACCCAAAAATCTAACCTATCGTGATGGCGCCTATCGTGGAACTAGACAAGCCGACTCATTCCAAAACAAACCGATATTTTCATTTCAAGGATAATTTCAAGGTTATATAGCGTAATAGCCTTGGTAAAGGAGTTCAAATCAAAACATAAATGCGGAAAAGAAAAGCACGACATTGGGGTGTCACTAGTCATGAGCATCTACTACAATCTGTCTAACAATATCAAGACTAACTTAGCCTGGAAAATAGCTAAATACAGCTAAAGGAAGATAAGAGGGAGAAGAGCAAGGACTGAGATCTCCAAGCAGCCACCTTGCTATCCCCGCGACAATCTGCAACCAGAATAATCAACAACCGCTACCGTGTCTAGCGACACCTGGATCTGCACACAAGGTGCAGGGAGTAACGTGAGTACGCCAACTCAGTAAGTAACAACAATAAATAAAGGTTGAGTGGTAGTGACGAGCAACAAAGCATATAAAGTTCATATCATGAAATCTCCGTAAAATATCACATGCTTTAAAAATCAGGATTTGAATCAAAACATCTCGTTTAAACCCAGTTCCAGTAAAATCATTTAAAGATATTTTTCAACAGTTTTAAAACAGAGACTAAATGCAAAGGTGAACAAAAATGATGAAATCATAAACAGCCCGTCGAGCAAAAATCACTCATATACAGCCCATCGGGACAACCTCACAGTCACTCATGCCACTCGGGCATACCTCATAATCACTCCTGCCACTCGTGCATACCTCACAATCACTCATGCCTCCCAGTCACTCATCTCTCGGTACTAGACATTCGGCACTCGCACTGAGTAGGTACCTGCGTCCACTGGGGGGTATGTACAGACTCCGGAGGGGCTCCTTCAGCCCAAGTGCTATATCAAGCCAAATCATGGCATAAATCGCTCAGGCCCTCGGCCTATATCGTACATGCTGCGGCGTGTAGTCCGATCCCATAAATATCCTTACAAATCAGGCCCTCGGCCTCACTCAATCATAAACCACTCAAGCCAATCGGGCATTTCAGTAAAAACAAGGCATTCAACCCAAAATAACATTTATATGCATCAAAATAGAGGCATAAAACTGAGTTATGCAGTAATCAAGTATAACCATGACTGAGTATAGATTTTCAATCAAAACCAGTGAGAGGATAGTAAGAAAAGGCCCCTAAGGGTCCAAACAGCACCGGCACAAGGCCCAAAACATGGCATTCAGCCCAATTTACAGAAACTCTTTCTAAAACATATAAGTATCATATAGTTTAAACAAAATATGCAACTTTATAGTTGCTATTGGACGGACCAAGTCACAATCCCCAATAGTGCACGCCCACATATCCGTCACCTAGCATGTGCGTCACTTCAAAAATAGTAGAATGATACGAAATCTGGAGTTTCATACTCTCAGAACTAGACTTACAATCGTTACTTACCTCAAACCGGTCAAATCTCTACCCCACAATGCTCTTGCCTCTCGACGCGGCCTCCAAATGCTCCAAATCTATTCACAATCAGTACAATACCATCAATATGCTAATGGAATGAATTCCACAAGAACATTATCAAATTAGCCCCAAAACCCAAAATTGGCTCAAACCCGGCCCCCCGGGCCCACGTCTCGAAATCTAACAAAATGTACAAAACTAGATAGCCCATTCACTCACGAGTCCATACATACGGAATTTATCCAAATCCGACATCATTTGGTCTCTCGAATCCTTAATTTAAACTCTTCAAAATCCCAAGCCCTAACCTCTCATTTTCACTAGTCATGAGCATCTACTACACTCTGTCTAACAATATCAAGACTAACTCAGCTTGGAAAATAGCTAAATACAACTAAAGGAAGATAAGAGGGAGAAGAGCAGGGGCTGTGATCGCCAAGCAGCCACCTTGCTATCCCCGCGAGAATCTACAACCAGAATAATCAACAATCGCTACCATGTCCAGCTACACCTGGATCTGCGCACAAGGTGCGTAGAGTAACGTGAGTACACCAACTAAGTAAGTAACAACAATAAATAAAGGCTGAGTGGTAGTGACGAGTAATAAAGCATATAAAGTTCATATAATGAAATCTCCGTAAAATATCACATGCTTTAAAAATCAGAATTTGACTCAAAACATCTCGTTTGAACCCAGATCCAATAAAATCATTTAAAGATATTTTTCAACAGTTTTAAAACAGAGGCTAAATGAAAAGGTGAACAAAAATGATAAAATCATAAACAGCCCCTCGGGCAAAACATCACTCATATACAGCCCCTCGGGAGAACCTCACAGTCACTCATGACTCTCGGGCATACCTCACAATCAGTCTTGCCACTCGAGCATACCTCACAATCACTCATGCCTCCCAGTCACTCATCACTCGGCACTCGGCATTTCGCACTCGCACTCATTAGGTACCTGCGCCCACTGGGGGTGTGTATAGATTTCGGAGGGGCTCCTTCATCCCAAGCGCTATATCAAGCCAAATAATGGCATAAATCACTAAGGCCCTTGGCCTATATCGAACATGCTGTGGAGTGCAGTCCGATCCCATAAATATCCTCACAAATCAGGCTCTCGGACTCACTCAATCATAAATCTCTCAAGCCACTCGGGCATTTCAGTAAAAACAGGGCATTCAGCCCAAAACAATATTTATATGCATCAAAGTAGAGTCATAAAACTGAGTTATGCAGTAAACAAGTATAACCATGGCTGAGTATAGATTTTCAATCAAAAACAGTAAGAGGATAGTAAGAAAAGGCCCCTAAGGGTCCAAACAGCACTGACACATGGCCCAAAACATGGCATTCAGCCCAATTTACAGAAACTCTTTCTAAAACATATAAGTATCATATAGTTTAAACAAAATATGCAACTTTACAGTTGCTATGGGACGGACCAAGTCACAATCCCCAACAGTGCAGCCCACATACCCGTCACCTAGCATGTGCATCACTTCAAAAATAGTAGAATGATACGAAATCTGGAGTTTCATACCCTCAAGACTAGGTTTACAATCGTTACTTACCTCAAACCGGTCAAATCTCTACCCCGCAATTCTCTTTCCTCTCGACGCGGCCTCCAAATGCTCCAAATCTATTCGCAATCAGTACAATACCATCAATATGCTAATGGAATGAATTCCATAAGAAAATTATCAAATTAGCCCAAAAACCCGAAATTGGATCAACCCCCCCCCCCCCCCCCCCCCCCCGGGCCCATGTCTCGAAATCCGACAAAATTTACAAAACTAAATAGCCCATTCACTCACGAGTCCATACATACGAGTCCATACATACAGAATAAATCCAAATCCGACATCATTTGGTCCCTCAAATCCTTAATTTAAACTCTTCAAAATCCGACAGTATTAGGGCTCAAGCAACTTACCTCACTGATATACCTTGAGTCACCTTTCCAAAATCACTCCAAAATCTCCAAAAACTGACTTGAAAAATGGTGGAAACGAACCAAATTTGCAAAGGGTTCTATTTATGCTTTCTGCCTAGGTTTTTCGCACTTGCGGACAATTTCTCGCTTCTACGCCACCGCACCTACGGAAAAATCCATCACAGGTGCGAAACTCACTTAGGAGCCTAGGTTCTACATCTGCGTCCCCAAACCCTGCGCCTGCGAAGGCGCACCTGCGCGTTTCCTCCGCTTCTGCGAAGCCTGCCCAGCGTCCCCCTTTCCGCAGCCCCAGGTTTCGCACCTGCGGGTTCGCAGATGCGACCTCCAACTCGCACCTGCGCATCCTACCTAGCCCAGCACTACCAGCTCCTGCGGATTTCCCATGTGCACCAGCGGCCTCGCACCTGCGACTCTTCCTTCCGCAGGTGCGGAAATAGCAAAAGCAACAGCTTCAGCTGCATTTTCCAATTCCGACAAATCCGTTAACCACCCGGAATCACCCCGAGGCCCTCGGGACCCCAACCAAGAATACCAACAAGTAATATATCAACATACGAACTTAGTCGAACCTTCGAATCACTCAAAACAATATCCAAATACCATATTACCCCCGGATTCAAGCCTAAGAACTTCTAAATTTCCAAATTCAGCAACCGATGCCGAAACCAACAAAACCATGTCCGAATGACCGCATATTTTGCACACACGTCACAAATGATACTACAAACCTACTTCAACTTCCAAAGTTCCATTCCGACCCTGATATCAAATTTTCCACTGCCGACCAAAATCGCCAAATTTTTAACTTTCGCCAATTTAAGCCTAATTCTACTACGGACCTCCAAATCATATTTCGGATGCACTCCTAAGTCCAAAATCACCTAACGGAGCTAACGGAACCATCTAAATTCAAATCCGAGGCCAAATGCTAAAAAGTCAAACTTGGTCAACTCTCCCAATTTAAAGCTTCAACAATGAAATGCTTTCTTCCAATTCGATTCTGAAATACATGCAAAACCAAAAACGATGATTCACACAAGTCAAAGTACCTCATACGGAGCTATTCATTCCCTCAAACAATCGATCGAAGTGCAAATGTTCAAAACGACAGGTCGGGTCGTTACAGTAAAATCATCAAACATGTCAAAATTCACTTTTTGATTTCTTTTTGAACCATGTGAATATTGTTCATTCTCATATTTCACATGTGCATGAAGTATTGAGGTGATTTATAAATGTTTTAGTTTTTAATACAAACTATTTAATCGTTGATGATGGATAACTGTAACGACTAGGCCGGTCGTTTGTGAGTAATACAACCCCATTCCCTCATTTACTGCTTAATGTATGCTTTACAGTTGTTATGTGACTTATCGGGGTGATTGGTTCTGGTCCGGTGAGGTTTTGGAATTAATTGGAATACTTAATTTCAAAGTTTAAAGCTTAGGTTGAAATAGTGACCGAATGTGGAATTAAGTGTAAACAACTCTAGAATAGAGCTTTGATGATTCCAATAGCTCCGTATGGTTATTTTGGACTTAGTAGTGTGTCCGAAAAATTATTTGGAAGCCCGTAGCTAAATTAGGCATGAAATGGCGAAAATAGAAATTTAAGTTTTGGAAGTTTGACCAGGGAGTTGACTTTTTGATATCGGGGTCGGAATCCGATTCTGAAAATTAGAATAGGCCCATTATGTCATTTATGACTTGTGTGCAAAATTTGAGGTCAATCGAACGTGATTTGATAGGTTGCGGCATTGTTTGTAGAACTTGGCAGTTTCAAAGTTCATTAGGCCTGAATTGGGTTATGAGTTGTGGTTCTAACATTGTTTGATGTGATTTGAGGTTTTGACTAAGTTCATATGATGTTTTAGGACTTGTTAGTATATTTGGTTGAGGTCTCGGTGGCCTCAGATGAATTTCGGATGGTTAACATATAAATATTTGGACTTGGAATGCTGCCGTAATGTTTCTGATGTCTGCACCTGGTTTCCTATCATGACCCACAATCTGCATGTCGTGATGGCGCTTATCGCAAAACTAGGCAAGCCGACAACCTCAATAAGTCACAATTTCTTTTATGTTTGAAAACATAATATATAAATTTTATATAAACATCCCATATGTTGATGTAAAATACACTCCTAAAATCTGGTGTCACTGAGTACATGAGCATCTAAATAATAATAAAGTATGACTGATAAGAATACTGTATGAAAAATATAGAACAACACAATAACTGAAGGGAAGAAAGACAAGGTCTGCGGATGCCAAGCAGCTACCTTGATAGTCTCCAACAGATAAATGACCAAGTCTAGCAACCACGAGGTGCAGAGTGTAGTATGAGTACAACCAACTCAATAAGTATCAACACTAACCTCTGGGATGAAAGCAGTGACGAGCTTAGCAGGTACAGTCCAATATAGAAATAACGGTATAGAAATGTAGGCATGCTTTCAAGTTCAACAGTTAAACTCAGCACAGATAAAAATAGATCAATTCCGAACAATATGAGGAATATTACATCTTTGTATCTACATGCCAATGTATATACCTATGTGATGCACCTTAATGAAAACTTTGTGTACTCACAATCTAAAAATACTCAATCACTTAGTACTGTATATGACCAATCCAGCCTAGGGAAGATCCATCCCTCATATATATGTATAAGGCCAATCCAGCCCGGGGGCAGATCCATCCCCAAATATCAATGATTCTGACAAGATCCATATCCACGAAAAATCTATCCCTCAATATAAATGCTTTAGGCAAGATCCATCCCTCAATATATATATCTATGGCAAGATCCATGCCTAGGGAAGATCCATCCTATATATATATATATATATATATCAATTGCGCTCATTGTGGGGGGAGCAGACTCCGGAGGGGCTCCTTTAGCCCAAGCGATATAATAGCCAAATCCAGGCATAAATAAATAAACATAAATATCACTCAGAATATCCAGTCTCTCGGGCTCTCAATGACACGAAATTCAACCCGACATAATGATATGATGTATCAATAAATGACAATAGAGACCGAGATATGATATGCAAGTGACAGATGTGACTGAGAACAAAATTATATTTTAATCACATAGTTCAACAACAATACTACCCATGTGGGTCCCAAAATATATCGGCGTGTATCCAAAACATGATCTTTAATATGAGTCTCTGCTCAATTTCTCTAACATGTCGAGGATATGCGGATGTGACATTTATTTAATTATGCAAATCCACTGAACCAATTAAGTCACAATTCCTATGATGCACGCTCACACGCCCGTCACATAGCATGTGCGTCATCTCCAAACAATCATACAACACGTACTTCAGGAATTCATACCCTCAGAACCAAGTTTAAAAGTGTTACTTACCTCAAACCGTGTAATTCTTTACACCGCTATGCCTTTGCCTCGTGAATTGGTCTATGAAAGCCTCGTATCCAACCACAATTAATTTGATTCAGTCAATAAAAATTATTGGAATTAATTCCATATAAAAATATCAATTTTCGAACAAAATCAGAAATTGCACTCAAAAATCGTCTGTGGGGCCCAGTTATCGGAACCCGACAAATACTACAAAATCTAAAAGCCCATTTAACCACGAGTCTAACCATACCAATTTTGCAAAATTCCGACAACGAATCGACCTCCAAATACTTAATTTATGTTATAGAAAATTTCTACCATTTTCAACCCAATTCACTAATTTCATGATATAAACAACAATAGATTCATGTAGTTTAACCAAAATCGAGTTAGGAATTCTTACCCCAATGTTTTCCTTGAAAAACTCTCGAACATCACCTCATCCGAGCTTCCTTGGTCCAAAAATGGAAGAATGAGACGAATTTGGACTTTATTCTACTGCCCAGGGGGTTTGTTCTTCGCGTTCACGACCCACCCCTCGCGTTCGCGAAGAACAAATTCCTCAATAGTAATTTCTAAACTCTTCCCAGAAAGTGCATAGTATAATGGCCATAACGTTTCGTACACAACTCCAAATAACAAATTGTTTACCTTTCTGAAAATTAGACACCAAGGGCTATAACTTTCATTTGTTGCTTATCTCCCAATTCCTTATAGATTGAGAGATATAAGCTTCCACAGTCAGCCCTGTGCAGCAGAGATTTAAAAACTCTTCCCAAACAGCATGTAGTATATCTATCATAACTTTTTATACACAATTCCAAATAACATATGGCTTATCTTTCTAAATACGACACCCAAAGGGCTACAACTTTTATTTTTATATCATCTCCAAATTCCTTATATATTGCGAGATATGAGCCTCGAAAGTCAGACTTGTGCAACAGAGATTTCCTTCTTCGCGAACACGAGAGGCTCCTCGCGAACGTGAAGAACAACACCAGACATCAGAACATCATCATCCAAAGTTTCCCAAAATGATTTGAAACACACCCGAGGCCCCCGGGACCCCAACCAAATATTCCAACAAGTCCTAACACATCATACGAACTAAGTCAAAACCTCAAGTTACATCAAACAACGCTAAAACCACGAATCATACCCCAATTCAAGCTTAATGAAACTAAAACTTTCCAACATCTACATTCGACGCCGAAACATATCAAATGAAGTCCGATTGACCTCAAAATTTGCACACAAGTCATAAATGACATAACAGAGCTATAACAATTTCCATAACTCGATTTTGACTTCGATATCAAAAAGTCAACTCCCCGATCAAACTTCCAAACTTAAAATTCTATTTTAGCCATTTCAAGCCTAATTTAGCTACGAGCTTTCAAATAATTTTTCGGACATGCTCCTAAGTCCAAAATTATCATACAGAGCTATTGGAATCATCAAAACTTTGTTCCGGGGTCATTTATACATAAGTCGACATCCACCCACTATTTTAACTTAAGCTTTAAACCTTGGAACTAAGTGTTCCAATTCATTCCAAAACCTCACCGGGCCCGAACCAATTACCCCGGAAAGTCACACAACAACTGTAAACCACAAATTGAGCAGTAACTGGGGGAACGGGGCTGAAATACTCAAAACGGCCGGTCAGGTCGTTACATTCTCCCCCACTTAAATATCTTCGTCCTCGAACGTGCCAAGTGTTGTTTCCAAGCGATCACATCACTATTCCATCTTACCATGCACATACTAGGGGGTGATCCCACACCACCCTATTCCATATAGGCCTGACAATACCATGTAATTGAAGATCATTACTTCAATCTTAGCCCATAAAACTTGGTATTCAATTTCCAACATTCAGAATTTCTTTTCATGAACCGAATCTCACATCTACACACTGTATGAGTCTGAACAAGTTGTATCAAGCCATAACCATAACCCCAGATATAATCACATAACATACTACACAACTCGTATGCTCGTAGCACCATTTGCGATCATAGTGACTACTCCAAACTAACACGGTAATAGTATTAAACTCCATATCAAGCCAAACCTCGTTCCAAAACCTTCGTACACTGGTGATATTTAAAGAAACGCGTCGAATCTCATAACCACTTATTGGATCAACAAGTCATGGAACTCTCTCGCCCCAACTCGAACCATAATCACTTTCTAAGCCGACTTTCGATGTCATCCTCCCAAATATACCGTAATCAAATCCAATAGTACACATTCTAGGCCCAATGACCTTATATTTGTAAACACAACTATCACACATACATGCCATACCAATATAAATCAAGCCACAACTGCGCAACCCATGTACCCAAAAATGGAAAATGTCCTAAATAAGATAACCGTATTGCGAGTGCAATAAGCACCACAATTGCAATGCTATAAGCTCATTATATATAGTAGAACCAAGACACACAAATTTAATAACAGTAACCAGCTCTTCTAGAGCTCATATTAACATCACTCGCATGGATAACTCACGTGTTATAGTATCAATATCTGGACCCGCACGGATAACTCACCTGCTATAGTATCAATATCTGGACCCGCAAGGACAACTCACGTGCTAATAATATCAGTATCTGGATCCGCATGGATAACTTACGTGCCAATAATATAATTCGCATGGCATTGCCACAGGCCCACAGTCTAAGCATATCATACATGAGCAATCAAATAAGTACACATGCATATGATAAATGAATTAAGATTCTCTTACTCCTGGACTGGTATAAATAACCCGCTAAAGAGTAGGCAGGTGCAAAGTGTGCTATCACCACTCAGATCGGCAAGTTAACGTAGAAATAGTAACTACCAAATTTATTCAGGGAATTAGTCTCTTTGTAACCTCAAGTGTTGTCTAGATAGTTCTCGACAAAGGTACGAATATGAGAAACGTTATAACTTTATGCTTAACAGTCAACTCTAGGCATATCATAGCCTAGGAATTCTTCTCAGTATGAATACTTACTCCGACGCCCACACATGGTCTTAAACCATACATATATGTGCACTCATAGCGTGTAGCTATTACAAATAATTAATGCAACTAGTGCCTCCACTGAGTTTAAATAAAATACTCACCTCAACCAGGCCACAACCCTGAAACAATATGCTTCTGAGAATTCCTAGTCTCCAAATTCATAGGACACATGAATCATCATAACTGATCCCAATTCTAGCATTCTAATGACTAACACATCTTCCATGCACGATCTTGTGCAAATCACAAGAATCTCATTATCAACTCTAAGTCACCAACAAATCACATACCCAGTTAGTTAGAAACCTTTTTCTTGCTTCCTTCCAGGAGGAAATCACAGTACACAACATGTCCCCCCACACCGGTAGAAATATATATGGTTCGAACCATGATAGAAACTATAAAGAACTCTTCAAAACCCATTTGTACATAACCGAGCTATTAGAGCTGAATCTCCTTATCTCTACCAAGCCACGCATGTCACCCAAACATCCGTAGAGACTCAACATATCATAATTACCCAAAAGAACCGAGCATACAATTACCATACTGGTCTAGCCTACTACCAAGTTGTCATATTCTTTTTTCTCCGAGTTTTTTTTGAATTACCCTCAAGTTGACACTTCTCCTTGCCAAAACACTACGATCATTACCCAAAGCTTACTACAAGACATCCTAACATAATATCACACCGCCCTAAGGCCCATAAGCCATTGTATTCTTCTTAAGAACCTCCAAAAGTACCACAACCGCAACGCTCACTCTGAAAATACCTTATGTGAATTTAAAATTGTTCCTCTTTCCTTTCTTATACTGAAATGTAGAATCCATAGTCAAACTTCATTACCACACGTCCAGATACCATCCAATGTAAGTAATCGATTATAGTGATATACAAATTCAAAAAATTTTCAATTGCCACATATACATTTTGAATCCATTAGAAGCCTCTCGACAGTCATCCAGTCTGCTCAAATTTAATTTGCTCTACCCCAAACAGGCCGAAAGACATGTGCTCCTTTAGCACAATCAACACTCAAAGAAGTAACCCTGTCTTAACACGACCAATCAAATGCATACTTAGTGCACACTACGGCCTTCAAAATAACAACGTAATCATTCCATAATTTTCATATTTTCAAAAAGTGCAATGTAACCCATATCCAGGAATTTACTTACCCGAGTCATCCTCAATCTCTACCTCTGCAAGTCATAACTAACCCACAAGTATGCCTCATACCATAACTAAAATTTAACATATATCCATGAAATTGAATTGTGAATAGCAGACTCCCCCAATTGTCAATAGTACTGTATATGGCCAATCTAGTCCAGGGAAGATCCATCCCTCATATATATGTACACATCAACTGACAGTCAGTCGCCCAGTACTGTATAAGACCAATCCAGCTCAGGGGAAGATCCATCCCCAAATATCAATGATTCGGACAAGATCCATGTCCAGGGAAAATTCATCCCTCAATATAAATTCTTCGGGCAAGATCCATGCCCAGGGAAAATCCATCCCTCGATATAAATGCTTCAGACAAGATCCATGCTCAGAGAAGATCCATCCCTCAATATATATATATATATATCTATGGAAAGATCCATGCCTAGGGAAGATCCATCCTATATATATATATATATATATCTCAACTGCACTCACTGTGGGGGGTGCAGACTCCGGAGGGGCTCCTTCAGCCAAAGCCCAAGCGCTATAATAGCCAAATCCAGGCATAAATAAATAAACATAAATATCACTAAGAATCTCCAGTCTCTCGGGCTCTCAATGACATGAAAATCAACCCGACATAATGATATGATGTATCAATACATGACAACAGAGACTGATATATGATATGCAAGTGACAGATGTGACGGAGTAGAAAGTTATATTTTAAACAAATAGTTTAACAGCAATACGACCCATGTGGGTCCCAAATTATATCGGCGTGTAGCCTAAACATGATCTTTAATTTTAGTCTCAACTCAATTTCTCTAACACGTGGAGGATATGCGAATAATGGCATTTATTTAATTATGAAACTCCATATAATCAATTAAGTCACAATTCCTATGATGCACACCCACACGCCCGTCACCTAACATGTGCGTCATATCCAAACAATTCATACAACACGTACTTCTAGGATTCATACCCTCAAAACCAAGTATAGACGTTTTACTTAACTCAAATCGTGTAATTCTTTAATCTGCTATGCCTTTGCCTCGCGAATTGGTCTCCGATCTAGCCACAATTAATTTGATCCAGTCAATACAAATTATTGGAATTAATTGTATATGAAAATACAAATTTTCCAACAAAATCTGAAATTACACTCAAAAATCGCTCGTGGGCCCACGTCTTTGAACCCGACAAAAGTTACAAAATCCGAAAGCCCGTTCAACCACGAGTCTAATCATATAAATTTTATCAAATTTCGACAACGAATTGACCTCCAAATCCTCAATTTAAGGTATAGAAAATTTTTACCATTTTCAACCCAATTCACTAATTTTATGATAAAAACAACAATAGATTCATATATTTTAACCAAAATCGAGTTAGAAATTCTTACCCCAATATTTTCCTTGAAAAACTCTCGAAATGTTGCCTCACCCGAGGTAACTCGGTCCAAAAATGAAAGAATTAGACAAATTTGGACTTTATTCTTCTGCCCAGGGGTTTATTCTTCGCGTTCCCGACCCACCCCTCGCGTTCGCGATGAACAAATTCCTCAACCGCGATTTCCAAACTCTTCCCAGATAGTCTCTAGTATAATGGTCATAACATTTTGTACACAACTCCAAATAACAAATGGGTTAACGTTTGGAAAACTAGACTCCAAGAGCTATAACTTTCATTTGTTGCTCATCTCTCAATTCCCTATAGATTATGAGATATAAGCTTCCAAAGTTAGCCCTGTGCAGTAAAGATTTCCAAACTCTTCCCTAGCAGCCTATAGTGTATCCACCATAACCTTTGGCACACAACTCCAAATGAAATATGGTTGACTCTCTGAAACCTACACACAAAGGGCTGCAGCTTTCATTTTGGATCATCTCCAAATTCCTTATATATTGAGAGATATAAGCCTCTAAAGTCAGACCTGTGCAAAAGAGATTTCCTTGTTTGCGAACGCGAGAGTCTATTCGTGAACACGAAGAACAAAGTCCCAGAAGCCAAATCCTTCTTCGCGAACGTGAGAGGCTCCTCGCGAACGCGAAGAACAACACCAGACATTAGAAAATCAGCATCCATAGTAGCCTAAAATAATCCGAAACATACCCAAAACACACCCGAGGCCGCCGGGACCCCAACCAAATATACTAAGAAGTTCTAATACATCATATGAACTAAGTCAAAACCTCAAATCACATCAAACAACGCTAAAACCTAGAATCGTACCCCAATTCAAGCTTAATGAAACTTAAAATTTCCAACTTCTACATTCGATGCTCAAACCTATCAAATCAAGTCCAATTGACCTCAAATTTTGCACACAAGTCATAAATGACATAACGGGGCTATGGAAATTTCTAGAACTGGATATCAAAAGGTCAACTCCCTTATCAAACTTCCAAACTTAAATTTATATTTTATCCATTTCAAGCCTAATT
The DNA here is from genome assembly GCA_000715115.1 of Nicotiana otophora. Taxonomy (NCBI): domain Eukaryota; kingdom Viridiplantae; phylum Streptophyta; class Magnoliopsida; order Solanales; family Solanaceae; genus Nicotiana; species Nicotiana otophora. The sequence continues at coordinate 45,211 of AWOL01S0034751.1, forward strand.
TAGCTACGGGCTTCCAAATAATTTTTCGGACACGCTCCTAAGTTCAAAATCATCATATGGATCTATTGGAATCATCAAAACTTCGTTGCGGAGTCATTTACACATAAGTCGATATCCGTTTACTATTTTAACTTAAGCTTTAAACCTTGGAACTAAGTGTTCCAATTCATTCCTAAACCTCACCGGACCTGAATCAATTACCCCGGCAAGTCACACAACAATTGTAAAGCACACATTGAGCAGTAAATGGGGGAAAAGGAATTGGAGTCAGGCGGGGTTGTTCATCGTGTTCGCGACTTTGGTCTCGCGTTCACGTAAGGCAAGGAGGTGAGGCAACGCATTCGCGATTGGGCATCGCGTTTGCAAAAGGGAAACTGGCTGGTGAGGAATTTGTGCCTTTGTGTTCGTGAAGGTTCTCTTGGTAAAGCATCGGGTTCGCGAGCTGTGACTCGTGTTCGCGAAGGGCAATTTTTGGACATCACAATTTTGTTCTTTGCGAATGCGAGGGACCTGTCGCATTCGCGAAGAAGATAGGTCTCGCCCATTTTCCATTTTTGACGAATTGGAGCTCGGGAAGAGGCGAGTTTCGGGAACGTTTCAAGAAAAACAATGGGGTATGTGTTCTTAACTCAATATTGGTCAAATTACCCGAATTCATTGTTATTTTTAATATTTAATCGGTGATTTAAGTTATACAATCGTGAAAACCCTCTTGGTTTAATTTGAAGATTTGAGGGTCGAGTTGATGTCAAAATTTGGCAAAATTTGTATGGTTGGACTTGTGATTGAATGGGCGTTCATATTTTGTAATTTTTGTAGGGTTCCGAAGTTGTCGGCTAGCCAAGTGTTCAGATAGGTGTCATCACGACATGCTAGGATTTTGGGTCGTGACAAGTTGGTATCAGAGCCTAGGTTACATAGGTCTCACGATTCATTAGCAGGTTTCGTAGAGTCTTACTGATCGATACGGAGACATCTGTACTTATCTTAGAGTGGCTGTCGAACCCTTAGGAAAATTTCACTTTCTTGTATTCTGTCGTGCGAATTTGTTGATTCCTGAAACTAAATTTCTGTTGTTCTGTTCTCTCACAGATAGTGAGGACATGTACTACCGGATCAGATGGTCAGCCACTAGTGCCACCAGTTAGGGCCTCGAGAGGTCAGGGACGTGGTAGAGGCTGAGGCCGAGGTAGAGGTCGAGGTGTAGCTCGTACAACAGTTGGAGTAGCACCACCAGTTGCTCCAGCTCAGGAGCAAATTCTAGATAAAGTTGAGCCGGCGGGACAAGCTCAGGCACCAGCTGTGCCTATTGTGATTCCAGGCCTTCAGGAGGCTCTAGCACAGATATTGATTGTTTGCACAGGCCTTGCTAAGGTGGTTACGGGTCAGGCCACACCAACCACTTCTTAGGACGGGGGAGGTACTCAAACCCTTGTTACCCGTACTCCATAGCAGGTAGTGCAGGGACTTCAGATACCGGGGCAACTACCAACCCAGCCGGTTACAGTTGCTGAGGCCCCGGTAGTCCCCGTTATGGTAGATGATGAGGCATAGGAGACTTGAGAGATTTGGGAGGCTTTGACCTCTATAATTTAGCGGTGCTGAGTTAGAGGATACTCTGGTTTTTCTGGATAAGTGCTAGCGGATGCTTCGGACAGCAGATATTTTGGAGACCAGTGGGGTCTCGTTCACTACTTTTTAGTTTTCTGGGAATTATTTCAGATGGTGGGAGGCTTATGAGAGGCACAGGCCGGTCAGTGTAGTACCACTTACATGGCAAGATTTCTCTATTCTCTTTTTAGAGAAGTTCGTGCCCCAGTCTCGTAGGGAGGAGCTGCGCAAACAGTGTGAGCAGCTTCAGCGGGATGGCATATCTGTGACCCAGTATGAGATGAGGTTTCCTAAGTTAGCTCGTCACGCAGTTTAGTTGGTTCCCACTGATAGAGAGAGAATTAGGAGGTTCATTGATGGCCTCACGTATCAGCTGCGATAGCTTATGACTAAGGAGAGGGTATCTGGTGCCGCTTTTGACGAGGTGGTTGACATTGCTCGGCAGATAGACATTCGGGCGTTTTTGGTATGGTACCTTCTAGGGGAAGTCCTACCATAGCAGGGGTTGACCTTATAGGCCCGCTCAGACGACTCGTCCAGCTCATCGTGGTGCATCAGCTAGCCACGATTCTAACAGTGCTCACTTAGGCCCGTCTTTATTCAGTGAACTACCAGCGCAGAATTCTCATCATGCCTCATCTACTCAGGCTTCTACAGGTAATTCCTCAGGTTATCCAGAGCAGCAGTTCCATTAGAGGAGGGGTTGTTTCGAGTGCGGAGAATTTGGTCATTTCAATAGAGATTGTCCTAGGATGTTGAGTGGGGCCCCACAACAGAGTTCTTGGCCGACGGCACCAGCACCAGCAGTTACACCACCCGCCCAGCTAACTCAGGGTGGGACTTAGTCAGTTAGGGGTCACTCTAGAGGGGGAGGCCAATGTGGCAGTCAGGCCCGATTCTATGCTTTTCCTGCTAGGCCATATGTCGTTGCCTCAGATACAGTGATCACATGTATTGTCTCAGTGTGCCACATGGAGGCTTCTATATTATTTGACCCTAGTTCTACTTATTCGTATGTATCATCATACTTTACTCATTATTTGGATATGCCCCATGAGTCCTTAGTTTCACCTGTTCATGTATCTACGCCGGTGGGCGATATTATTATTATGGACTGTGTATATCAGTCGTGTGTGGTAACTATTAGGGGATTTGAAACTAGGGTTGATCTCTTATTTCTTAGCATGGTTGATTTCTATGTAATCTTGGGTATGGATTGGTTGCCTGCATGTCATATTATTATGGATTGTCACGTAAAAACCGTGACGTTGGCGATGCCTGGGTTTGCCGACGGTCGAATGGAGTGGTTCTCTAGATTATGTTCCCAGTAGGGTAATGTCTTATTTGAAGGCCCAACGTATGGTTGGGAAGGGGTGTTGTCCTATTTAGCCTTTGTGAGAGATCTTGATGCAGACACTCCTATTATTGATACCATACCGGTAGTGCGAGACTTTTCGGATGTATTTCCTGCATACCTGTAAGGTATGCCACCCAACAGAGATATTGATTTCGGTATTGACTTGGTGTCGGGCACCTCAGCCCATTTTTATTCCTCCATATCATATAGAACCAATTGAGTTGAAAGAATTGAAAGAGCAAGTTCAGGAACTTCTAGATAAGGGATTTATTAGGCCTAGTGTGTCCCCTTGGGGTGCATCGGTTTTGTTTGTGAAAAATAAAGATGGTACTATGCGGATGTGCATCGATTACAGGCAACTGAACAAAGTTACAATCAACAATAAGTATCCTTTGTCGTGTATTGATGATTTATTTGACCAGCTTTAGAGAGCGAGGGTATTCTCCAAAATTTATCTGAGATCTGGGTATCACCAGTTGAAAATTTGGGATTCGGATATTCTAAAGACGACATTCAGTACTCGTTATGCTCACTATGAATTTCTCGTGATGTCATATGGGTTGACCAAGGCCCCAGGAATATTTATGCACTTGATGAATAGTGTATTAAGGTGGATTCGAAGAAAATAGAGACAGTTCAGAGTTGGCACAGGCCATGTTCAGCTACTGAGATTTGGAGTTTTCTTTGCTTGGCTGATTATTATCGTCACTTTGTGGAAGGCTTCTCGTCTATTGTATCTCCCTTGACTAGATTGACCCAGAAGGGTGCTCCATTTACGTGTTGGATGAGTGTGAAGAAAGCTTTCAGAATCTCAAGACTGCCTTGACCACAACTCTCGTTCTTATTTTACCTTCAGCTTCAGGCTCTTATATAGTGTATTGTGATGCTTCTCGAATTGGTATTGGATGTTTCTTAATGCAGAAGGGTAGAGTGATTGCTTATGCTTCGTGCCAGTTGAAGCCACATGAAAAGAACTACCCTGTCCATGATTTAGAATTGGCAGCCATCGTTCATACATTGAAGATTTGGAGACATTATCTCTATGATGTGTCTTGTGAGGTATTTACAGATCATCAGAGTATTCAACACTTATTCAAACATAAGGATCTAAATTTGAGGAAGCAGAGATGGTTGGAGCTATTAAAGGACTATGATATCATTATTCTGTATCATCCTGGGAAGGCCAATGTGGTGGCCGATGTCTTGAGTAGAAATGCGGTAAGTTTGGGTAGTCTTGCATTCACTCATGTTGGTGGAAGGCCTCTTGCAGTTGATATTCAGGACTTGCCTAACCAGTTCAAGAGATTAGATATTTTGGAGCCCAATCGGGTTCTAGCCTATGTGATTTCTCGGTCTTCCTTATATGACCACATCAGAGAGCGCCAGCATGATGATCCCCATTTGCTTGTCCTTAAGAACACGGTTCAGCACGGCGATGCCAGAGATGTTACTATTGGGGATGATGGGGCATTGGGGATGCAGGGTCGGATATGTGTGCCTAATGTAGATGGTTTGCATGAGTTTATTCTCCAGGAGGCTCACAGTTCGCGGTACTCCATTCATCCAGGTGCCGCGAAGATGTATCAGGATTTGAGGAAGCACTGTTGGTGGAGGCGAATGAAGAAAGATATAGTTGGGTTTCTAGCTCGGTGTTTAAATTGTCAACAGGTAAAGTACGAGCATCAGAGACTGGGCGGATTGCTACAAAGACTTCAAATTCCAGAGTGGAAGTGGGAGCGTATTACCATGGACTTTGTAGTTGGGCTCCCACGAAATTTGAGGAAGTTTGATGTTATTTGGATGATTTTAGATCGGTTGACTAAGTCTGCACATTTTATTCTAGTTGGTACTACTTACTCTTCGGATCAGTTGGCTGAGACTTATATTCGCGAGATTGTTCGCCTCCCCACCTTGCTCTTGGGGTGACTCGAACTCACAACCTCTTGGTTGGAAGTGGAGGGTGCTTACCATCAGAGCAACCCACCTTGTCAAGGATGCCGAGGGTCATTTTGGAAATAGCCTCTCTACCCCAGGGTAGGGGTAAGGTCTGCGTACACACTACCCTCCTCAGACCCCACTAGTGGGATTATACTGGGTTGTTGTTGTTGTTGTTGTTGTTGTTCGCCTACACGGTGTGCCAGTATCCATCATTTCGGATCGGGGCACGCAGTTTATATCACAATTTTGGAGAGCAGTACGATGAGAATTAGATAAACAGGTTCAGTTGAGTACAATATTTCACCCTCAAACGGACGAACAGTCCGAGAGCACTATTCAAATATTGGAGAATATGCTACGCATTTGTGTCATTGATTTTGGGGGTTCTTGGGATCCATTTCTGCCACTCGCGGAGTTTGCTTACAATAATAGCTACCAATCGAGCATTCAGATAGCTCTGTATAAGGCTTTGTATGGGAGATGGTGTCGCTCTCCGGTGGGTTGGTTTGAGCCGGGTGAGTTTAGGCTATTGGGTACTGATTTAGTTCAGCATGCATTGTAAAAAGTTAAATTAATTTAGAATCGGCTTCGCACGATGCAGTCTAGACAGAAGAGTTTTGCCGATCGGAAGGTCCGTGACATTTCTTACATGGTTGGGGAGAAGGTTCTGCTTGATTTTTCCCATGAAGGGTGTGTTGGGGTTCGGGAAGAAGCGCAAGTTGAGCCCTTGGTACATTGGGCCATTTGAGGTGCTTAAGAAGATTGGAGAGGTGGCTTATGAACTTGCATTGCCGCCTAGTCTATCGAATGTTCATCTAGTGTTTCGTGTATCTATGCTCCGGAAGTATGTCGGAGATCTGTCTCTTATTTTGGATTTTAGTACAGTGTAGATGGATGGTAATTTGACTTATGATGTGGAGCTGGTGGTCATTTTAGACTGGCAGATTCGAAAGTTGAGATGAAAGAACATAGCTTAAGTGAAAGTGCAGTGGAGAGGCTAGCCAGTCAGAGAAGCTACTTGGGAGACTGGGCGGGAGATGTGGAGCAAATGTCCACACCTATTTGAGACTCCAGGTATAATTCTAAACTCGTTCGAGGACGAACGTTTGTTTAAGAGGGGGAGAATGTAACGACCTGGACGGCTGTTTTGAGTAATATAACCCCCTTTCCTCATTTACTGCTCACTTTATGCCTTACAGTTGTTATGTGACTTGCCGGGGTGATTTGTTCGAGTCCGGTGAGATTATGGAATAAATTAGAACACTTAGTTCCAAGGTTTAAACCTTAAGTTGAAATAGTGACCAGATGTCAACTTATGTGTAAACGACCCCGGAATAGCGTTTTGATGATTCCAATAGCTCCGTATGGTAATTTTAGATTTAGTAGCATCCGGAAAATTATTTGGAAGCCCGTAGATAAATTACGCTTGAAATGACGAAAATAGAAATTTAAGTTTGGAAGTTTGACCGGGAGTTGACTTTTTGATATTAGGGTCGGAATCCGATTCTGGAAATTAAAATAGGTCTGTTATGACATTTATCACTTGTGTGCACAATTTGAGGTCAATTGGAGTTGATTTGGTAGGTTTCGGCATTGAATGTAGAAGTTAAAGATTCTTAGTTTCATTAGGCTTGAATTGAGGTATGTGTCACGACCCAAAATCTCAATTGTCGTGAAGGCGCCTAACTCAATACTAGGCAAGCCCATAACCTCAATGACCCAAAATTTCTCTAAAGTTTGAAAAACATAATATTTGAATTTCATAGAAAATCTTACAATTACTGGACCCAAAACCCGGTGTCAATGAGTACATAAGCATCTAAATGAATACAAATTCTGACTGATAAAAATACTGTCTGGAAATATAGAACAGTACAATAACTGAAATAATGATAGTAAAGGTCAACGGATGCCAGATAGCTACCTTGATAGTCTCCAACTGATAGCACTCTGAGATCTAACGGTCGCCATCCTCGAAAGCACCTGGATCTGCACACGAGGTACAGAGTGTAGTATTAGTACAACCAACTCAATAGTAACAAGACTAACCTATGGGCTGAGAGTAGTGACGAGCTCAATTGGTATAGTCCAGTGTAAAAAAATAACAATATAGAAATATAGACATGCTTTCAAGTTTAACAGTTAAACTCAGTACAATTAAAATAGATCAATTTTGAATGATATGAGGTTTTTGACATCTCTATGGCTACATGCCAATGTACATGCTGTTTATGATGCACCTTAGTGAAAACCTCGTGTACTCAAATCTCAAAATACTCAATCACTCAGTATTGTATATGGCCAATCCATCCCAAAGAAGATCCATCCCATATATATATATATATATATATATATACACACACACACACACACACACACACACACACACACACATCAACTGACAGTCAGTCACTCAGTACTGTATAAGGCCAATCCAGCCCAGGGGAAGATCCATCCCCGAATATCAATGATTCGGACAAGATCCATGTCCAGGAAAAATCCATCCCTCAGTATCAATGCTTCGGGCAAGATCCATGCCCAGGGAAGATCCATCCCTCAATATATATATATATGGAAAGATCCATGCCCAGGGAAGATCCATCCCTCAATATATATATATATGGAAAGATCCATGCCCAGGGAAGATCCATCCCAGATATATATGTCAAGTGCGCTCACTGTGGGGGGTGCAGACTCCGGAGGAGCTCCTTCAGCCCAAGCGTTATAATAGCCATATCTAGGCATAAATAAATAAACATAAGTATCACTCAAAATTTCCAGTCTCTCGGGCTCTCAATGACATAAAAATCAATCCGACATGATGATATGATGTATCAATAAATGACAACAGAGACTGAGATATGATATGCAAGTGATAGATGTGATTGAGTACAAAATTACTTTTTCAAACAAATAGTTCAACAACAATACGACCAATGAGGATCCCAAAATGTATCGGCGTGTAGCCTAAACATTTTAATGTGAGTCTTAGCTCTATTTCTCTAACACGTGGAGGATATGTAGATAATGACATTTATTTAACTATGCAACTCTACGAAATCAATTAAGTCACAATTTCTACGATACACGCCCACACGCCTGTCACCTAGCATGTGCGTCATCTCCAAACAATTCATACAACACATAATTCAGGGCTTCATACCATCAGAACCAAGTTTAGAAGTGTTACTTACCTCAAATCGTGTAATTATTTAATCCGCTATGACTTTGCCTCGCGAATTGGCCTTCGAAAGCCTTGTATCTAGTCACAATTATCTCGATTAAGTCAAAACAAATTATTAGAATTAATTCCATATGAAAATATAAATTTTCCAACAAAACCCGAAATTTAACTCAAAAATCGACCGTGGGGCCCACGCCTCGGAACCCGACAAAAGTTACAAAATATGAACGCCCATTCAACCACGAGTACAACCTAGGTCCAAATCCTCTAACTTCACCTCAAAAACATATAATCTAGTCAAAATACTCAATGATAATCCAATATTAATGACTAACAATGATCACAAGTGACTTACCTCAAGATTCCCCATGATTGCTCGCTCCAACATCGCCGCAACCCGTGTTGGAAATGTTAGAAATGACAAAAATCTCGGACTCCTGTGTTTTTAACATTCTGTCCAGGATTTTCGAACCTGCAACCCCCTATTCGTGCCTGCGGAACCGCTTCTGTGGTGCAATTTCCACTTCTGTGGAAGCCACTTGGTTTCCCAAACTCCGCACATGCGTTCCATATCCGCGCCTGCGGAGCTGCTTCTGCACTCCATCACCCGCACCTGCGGAACATGCCTCTCCCTCAACTCCGCATTTGCGGAACATGCCTCTCTCTCAACTCCGCATCTGCGGAGCCTCGCTCGTACCTGTGGGCTCGCAGATGCGGTTAACTCTCTCGCACCTGCACCCTGCCCAAGCCAGTCCAACTCCGCCTCTACGTAAAATGAGCCGCATCTGCGGCATCGCACCTGCGGCTAATTCCTCACAGGTGTGATCACACCAGAAGACAGAAATTTTCCATATTTCTTCTATGTCTGAAATTGATTCGTTAACCATCTAAAACTCACCCGATACCATTGGGACCTTAACCAAATACACCAACAAGTCTTAAAACATCATACGAACTTAGTTGGAACCTCAATTCACTTCAAACAATGCTAAAACATGAATCATACCCCAATTCAGGCATAATGAAACTAAGAAATTCTAACGTTTACATTCAATACTGAAACCTATTAATTCAAGTTCGATGTAATGACCCAACCGGTCATTTTAACTTTCGAAACCTCGTTCCCTAAAATAAAACTTCTCATATGTGTTTGTAATGATTTACGACTTGCGGGGATGGTTGGTTCGGGATTTGGAAGTGTTCGGGTTGAAATCGGAACACTTGGTTCCTTAAGTTAGCCTTAAAAGGGCATGTTTGACTTTGGTCGAAATTTTAAGAAAACCACTTCGAAATCGGGATTTGACGATTCTAATAGGTTCGTATGATAATTTTGGACTTGGGTGTATGTTCGAATCGGGTTTTGGATAACCCAAGAGCATTTTGGCGATTAATAGTAAAAATCAATTATTTGAAGGTTTAATGTTCTTTAAATTTGATTTGGAGTAGGTTTTAGAGTAATCGAGGTCTGTTTGAAATTTCGAGCCTGGGAATAGCTCTGTATGGTGATTCTGGTCTTAGGAGCATATTCAGAATTGTATTTGGAAGTCCATAGTTGAATTAGACTTGAAATGGCTAAAACAAGAATTTAAGTTTGGAAGTTTGACCGGGGAGTTGACTTTTTGATATCGGGATCGGAATCTGATTCCATAAGTTAGAGTAGGTCCGTAATGTCAATTATGACTTGTGTGCAAAATTTGAGGTCAATCGGACGAGATTTGATAGGTTCCGGCATTGATTGTAGAAATTGAAATTTCGAAGTTTATTAAGTTTGAATTTGGGGTGCGATTCATGATTTTGATATTGTTTGATGTAATTTGAGGACTCGAGCAAGTTTGTGTTATGTTGTGGGACTGGTTGGTATGATTGGACGGGGTCCCAGGGGCCTCGGGTGGATTTCGGGGTAGTTTTAGATCATTTCGGGTTATTTTGCAATAGCTGATGCTGGTGTCTGGTGTTGTTCTTTGCGTTCGCGAGGATCCTCTCGCATTCGCGAAGAAGGATTTGGCTTCTAGGATTTTGTTCTTAGCGTTCACGAAGAAGAAAATCTCTGTTCCGCTGGTCTGACTTCGGAGGCTCATATCTCATAATCTATAAAGAATTTGGAGATGATCTAAAAATAAAAATTGTAGCCCTTTGTATCTAGGTTTCAGAAAGATAAACTACTTAGCATTTGAATTTATGTACAAAAAGTTATGGCTAGTAAACTACAGGCTGTCCGGGAAGATGAAGAAATTTGTATTTCACAGGGCTAACTTTGACAACTTATATCTCCAAATATATAAGGAATTGGGAGATGATCAACATATGAATGTTATAGCCCTTGATGTCTAGTTTCCATAAAGGCAAACTATTTATAATTTGGAGTATATTACCAAAGGTTGGACCATTATACTAGAGGCTGTCTGAGAAGAGTTTAAAAATGGCTTCTGAGAATTTTGTTCATCGCGAACGCAACGGGGGTCTCGCGAACGCGATGAAGGGTCGCCTGGGCAGTGTATAAGTTTGAAAAAATGGGTTTGGTTCATTTCATCTCATTTCCTCCATGGGAGCCGACTTAGGAGCGATTTTGGAGCTCCATTTTCATCATTTATGTCAAGGTAAGTGATTCCTGCCTATTGCAAGTTAAATACTTGGTTTATATACGAATTTAGGCATGACAATTCATGGAAATTAGTAGAAATTTGGGGTTTGGAAGAAAAACCTAAAAATTGGTATTTTTGGATTTTAATCACGAAAATTACTATGGAATTGGATGGAAATTATATATTTGAGTTCTTGAGATTATGGGTAACGATTCCCTCCGAAAATTTTCGAACTCCGGGCACGTGGGCACGGGGTGAATTTTAGGAATTTTACCATTTTGGATAAGGTAATTTATTTAATAGATAAATTTCGAATCAAAAGCATATATTAATTATTTTGTATAATATTTGGATAGTTTCGGATTTTTTTGGGCTTCGAATCGAGAATTCAACGCGACGTGGTAATCGGAAAGTGGACTTTGAGACGAGGTAAGTCTCTTGTCTAATCTTGTGAGGGGGAAATTACCCCATAGGGATTAAATTAAATAATTATTGCTAATTGTGGGGGCTACGTATGCACGAGGTGACGAGAGTCCGTGCGTAGCTACTATTAATGCTAAAGTCCGGGTAGTTTAGGACACAAAGTATGAATTACATGTGTACATTGTATTCTTTGTTTAATTAATATTAATTGATATATATGAATATATTGTGAATTGTCAGATAAAGATATTAAAGGATGAAAATCTCATATGCTTGACTTTCTATTTAAATTAATTAATTGTTAAAAGAAATTGTTCTTCCTCCTGAATTTATCTTATAATAAATACACTCTCATTCTGGAGGTACATAAGAAAATGTCCTCCTTTCTTGTGGAGCGGGCCGAACGCCTCGGCAGGGTAGATGCATCTATGGATCGTGTCGCACGTCCCTCGGCAGTGTACATGACACTTTGGATCGAGTTGCATGTCCTCGGCAGAAATCATGCTTAATAATAATAATCACACGATACCTTAATAGTTTATTGCAGCTTGTGAAGCTAATTGATAAATTGAAAATCTTTGGAATTTAATGAATTATTATTCATTCTTGTTAAGGAATTATTGTTATTCCTGTAAATGAGACTAATTGATAAATTAGGAAATTTATTGGAATTGAAGGAATTTAATTAATATATTGAGAATTACTGCATTTGAAGAAATTTAATTATTTCTACTGGTCAATAAAATTACTGTTAACTCTGTGAATCACGTTGATATAAGTATTTCTATTTCATGATTATTTAATATTATTGATCCATAGTGAGTGTCAAAGTCCACCATCTCGTCTCTACCTCTTCGAGATTAGGCTTGATACTTACTAGGTACACGTTATTTTCGTACTTATACTGCACTTGCTGCACATTTTATTGTGCAGGTACATGTATGTCTAGTAGCCTTGTGGGGGCAGAGATGTGGTTAATAATTGTGGGGACGTATGTGAGCTGCATTATGTATTATGATCCGCAGCCAACAGAGTCTCCTTTAGGGTTATTATATTTTTCCTGTCTAATTTTTATTCTAGACAGATGTTGTATTTTATTTTTAATTCCCAAGTAAATACTCATGCACTTGTGACACTGGGTTTTGGGAATGGTTGTGAATTGTTTAGAAATTTAGTTGCTAAAAATATTTATCATTTACTCTATGAGTTTTATCTTTACAATTTCATTAAAGAAATTTTTATTTCAAAAATACTAAAATGGGTAATTAAGTTAATTGATTATGGTTGGCTTGCCTGACAATGGTGTCCGGCGCCATCACGACCTTAACGGATTTTAAGGCGTGACAACATGGTATCAGAGCACTAGGTTTACTTAGGTCTCACGAGTCATGAGCGAGTCTAGTAGAGTCTTGCAGATCGGTACGGAGACGTCTGTGCTTATCTTCGAGTGGCTACAGGGCTAATAGGAATATTTCCCTCTTTGATTCCTCATCGTGCGATTCGACCTTTTAGGTTTATGCCTACATTTCCTTCCTATTCAATCTTATGCGACGTGAAGTGCTTGTTATTAATTGGGGATCGAGGAATTTTTAAATGATACTACAGATGTAGTGCGGGATGCTTCTCCCTGTGTAATTAATTGGGCTATTGTCGTCGCCTTGCAGAAGGCCGCTCTATCGTTTCAGTTCAGTATCAATACTACCTAAGGTTTTGAGATTTGGCATTGATTATTATGACAATTCATGCATTGTTATCGCATAGTGTTTATGTAATGGTAGAATACCTGTCTATGTGGCAGGGCGGTAAATGACTTGAAAGAAGGTTTTTCTCAGTACATGATTCAGAGGTTCCATGTTTTAATTCCAGCGGAGCAAAGGCAATCGGACTATAAATGTTCAGGTTTGGGGTTGATGTGGTAACGAAGCTTGATATTTTCGAGTGTGGTAGAATTCTCAATTTTGATGTGGTGTCATCGCCTTGTAAAATGCGTTAAGGTTCGCCAGTGTTATGGTTTTCTTTAACTCGCCTTCATCACGGGGTGTTAGGAATTTGTATAGGGGAAGCAGTCGTTAGAGATCACGGTGTGCAGTGATTCAGGATCGAAGCAACGTTCCTAGTATTGATGTCTTGAGAAGGATGATCGTCAGAAAGGTCTAAAGCCGGTAACGAGCTATTGGTTCAAGTGTTATAGAGACGGATTTTTAGTAAGGCAACAACTAGGCAGCGAAGGATGAGGAAGGACATATGGAAGGTGTCTTGTGGTGGTTAAGTTTCTAGAAGGCCAAGTGTAAGAAAACAGAAGTCGAGTAGTTGCTTAAAGGAGAGAGTTTGACCAAAGTGGGAGAGTGGCAAAGCAGCATATGGGTTACGTGGTAGGATAACTACACGACTTGAGGAAAGTTTGAAGTGATTTGGGATTCATGGTGGACAGTGACTAGGTCTACGGGCTTAATTTGGAATGTTGGCTACTATATTGAGGAAGATTTGGTGTGATAGGAGAGAGTTGCTTGATATGAAGAAGGATACAACATGACTTTGGATTGGAATGTATTGTCGCACCTTTAGCTGATGTCCATGAGGAGTGAACGGACTGATGCAGCTGGTGAATGACCTTGGACTCAGGATGATCTACTGATTTTGTAATATTTGAACCTAGTGCAGCGGCGTTGGAATATGTCGGCATGTAATTTTCACGGGTGGGCTATCTCCTGTGAGCAGGTTAGCGGTTGTGTGGTATTGACGAAGCTTCTACGAAGAATTCTACTGGCTACCCGGTAAGAGATTTAATATGTAAATGTGGCTAGTGGTTCGGAGTATTTATTAAAGGTTAATAGAAGTATTTCGAGAAACTTTGCCGAGTTGCGTGTGCAGGATTATGTCAACAAAGAAGAAAGAATCTCGGTGGATTCCAGAATTTTGTAAATTGTAGCTTCAAGCTAAGTGGGAGAGCCCCACTGTTAATGATTGGATTGTGTAGTGTCAACTTGTGCGGTTTTTAGTTATCGGTGTATTGGTGGGTCATTACGACTAAGGAAAGAAAACATCAGTGGTAATTTGAGCAAAGGATTTGGGGAATGTGTGTCATATTTGGCCTTATCAATTCATATTCAGGTTTGTGGGAAGACTCAGAGTTTATGCTTCATGTAGATGTAATGCACAGGGAAAGTGAGACAGTCGGGTGTTTCCTTGAAAAAGTGTCCATGTGCTAGCAGGGCCTTGGAGTTGATCATGTTTGGGAACAAGTCAGAGCAAGTGACTCTCAATAACGGTCTTAGTGGGTTCAAAACAATTAAAGTACGGTGCCTAAGGATCTCGAGTCCGTAGTATGGTTGAGTATCGAGCTTTTGCAGCAGATTATGAAACGGGGCATAGAGTACTCTGCGTTATCTTCAGGTTGTGGTGTAGCAATAGAGAAATGGAAGAAAATAACTTCAGATTCATAAAAGAAGTATCATAATGGGTGTACCAATTGAAGATGTGAAAGTGCGCACAAGGAGGGATATGAGATGATTAGTGGGTTTGAAACAATGTGGTCTCGTGAAATAAGGTCACGAGGGATGAGTACGGATTTGAGTTCATGATGTAATGAATGAAGCTGTTATTATTTCTAAAGCAAGTTGAGAATAAATTGAGAAAAAATGGGTCGGCTAACAATGGTTGAATCGGCATGATGGTGGCAATGATCAGTTCCTTCAACGCATTGAATTATGTGTGTGATTTGTGGCGGTACGTGCGAGGCTTGACGGCCGCCATAATTAATTTTATTTAGAGGAATTCAAGTATTATGACATGTTATGTGTAGAGGGATCCCAGAAGAGTTATGGTGGTTTAGACCACTACTTGAGGCCGGTATTTTCTGCGGATATGGGAATTCAGTCAGGTGTTGCAATGGTTCTCTTGAAATAAGTTAAGTAGAAGGTTTCTATATGATGAAGTGTTTACCCTATTAGTGGTTCAAGAGTTATGATGGAATTCTTGTACTCTTGCGCATTTGCGTAATTAAGTGCACTAAGTAGCATGGAATTCGAAAGTTGAGGATTCAAGATTTCGGTTCGGTGTTGACAAGGATGTCATGAGCTCGGATGAGCAGGAAAAGGATTTAGACGTTTAAAGTAATATGGTATTGTTTTTGGCATCATCTAAGGTCGATGTCAGGTGTAAGAAACCTTGTGTATTGATTTGTGGATTCTTGATATGCTTTACGGCATTAGTGTAACCGGTAGCATGGATGTGCAGACTTGTTACCTGGTGCGGAAGGTAGTGGGAGCGTGTCTCACGGAAAGATTGTGTAAGAGTGACATGTAGTCACTTGATTGAGTGAAGATTGAAACCAAGTATAAAGATTGTGGTAATACGCTTATTCGAGAATTTATGCCTGGATGGCGCTCGGTTCATTAGGTTGTCGACTGTGGAAGTATTGTTCCGGTTCCGGTTATGATGGCTATTTTTGTATGTTATGGGAAAAATGGTTATTATGGTTTCTTGAAAGGTTATTAGCCTAGTACGATGCGATCAAAATCGGCTTGAGGTCTGTGGATGGATTTGAATATGAATATGGGCTCTATATCAGGCCGGATGTGTTCATTTCAGCATCACCGCTCCCTATGGAGGAGTAATTAGACATTGGATGTCGTTTTGTCGTCGGTTATTTCATGTAATACTATATTGTGCCGTGTTGAGGTTCCGCATAGCGATGGTGTTATGTGAGCAGGATGGCTCTCGAGATTCAGATCAT